>JAJGRW010005111.1:0-27695 GCA_025461045.1 Carex parvula
GTATGCATTTTCTGTGCTTAAGTGTGAATTTAATTCTGAATGTCAAAGTTTTATGTATACTGAGACAAAGTTTATGTTATACTGACTGCTGAGACATTCAGACTGCATTTAAGGCCATCTGTGCCTAATAACAAAGCTAAGGGTTAATTTAAGGAAACAGAACAGAATTGAGGCTTACTAACACAAGTAAGAGTTGTCTGAGGATGCTCTGGAATAATTTTAAAAAATGGTGGCTTATAAGCAATACATCATAATTTCCTGTTAAAACTCCTTGATCCTGTTTCAATTTAGCTCCTTTTTTTTGTATCTTCTGTATGTACTTCAGGTTGCTGCTTTATTTCATGTGGGGACCACAAAGTCACACCCACCAATACCAGAGCACCTCTCTTTAGAGGCCAAGGATTTTCTTCTCAAATGCTTGCAGGAGTATGGTTTCTAGTTCATTGCCTGTTATTTTTAAATGACCTATGGTTTATTACTTTACATGGATTTGAAACTAAAGAAGTTTATTCTCATGGACAAATATTGTGGAAAATCAAATAGAAGCTTAAAGCAAAAAATAAATTGCTTATCTTTATTTTATGTATACCAAATAGATGCCAAAACGAAAGCCTAATTTCTTTTTTGAAAAAAAAAAGGTTTTGAAAAATAAACAGTATCAGAGAGGAAATGTCATAACTACTTCTAAATTGAGTTATTTTTTGTGGTGCCAGGGAACCTGGCTTGCGCCCAACTGCAAGTGATTTACTACAGGTACTTCATGTGTGACTATCTTTCACCTTAATAATTCAGATAATTTTGTTAAGTACATAATCAACAAAGTATGTTCTTGTTTTCACTCAGCATCCATTTGTAACGGGAGAACTCGAAGATGTCCATCAGTTGAATCGTGCAGGCAGCAAGGTGAGCTTGAATTGAGTAATATTAAAGCATTATTTGGTTTTAGTTTTTTATTCTTTCTTCTTTTTTTGCCTTGTAATTGGTTAATTGAGGGTAAAGTGAGGGAAAGCATTTTGCAATTGGATTAAATGAGGAAAAATTATTTTGCATGAATCCTATTAATTGAAATATTCAGGGTCAATGAGATTTAATTGCCTTGATTTGGAAGGGGTGTGTGTGGGGGGGGGGGGGGGGGGGGGGGGGGGGGGGTGGTAACAGTTTGACTACCCGCTTAAGTTGCAATCAGAAATTTCCACCCTTTTTTGGCATTAAAATATTCTGTGGGTATATACGGAGAAGTTTTTCTACTGTATGCTGACTGCTATTATCACTACAGGAATCCGGCAATAATGTGCTAAGCACAAACAAAACACAGACATGCAATTTGTGAGAACCCTTTTCTTTATTGTTATTCATTACTTATTTATTTATATGACATGTATATATATATCCGGCAATAATGCCTTCAAAGTTTGAACTTGATTTTACAAATGATAGAAACTCAAAATCTATCTCGCCTCACTGTATACAATAGTTCCAACTTTCACTTGAAACATCTGTGAAGTCTAGCAATTATAGCAGTATTAATCTTATTCCAACTATATGGGAAATACACTGATACTTGGATTGTAATCATATTTTTGCCTAATTACCCAACGATACCTTACATTTTTGGTGGGACCTCTTTGATCTTTGTACATTATTAAGCAGTGGCACGATCACAGAGACTGATAAGGTTTCACCGGCAAGGCCAGTATGGGAAACCAGTAATGATGATGATGATGATATGTGCCGGCTTGATGATGGTGATGATTTCCCTGTGATTGGCTCGGTACTAGATCTTACTTTTCTCTTTAAGGCTCTCTTTTATACTCTGAGACTTAAACACTGTAAAAGTCAATATTGTTGAATTCTCTCCCAAATAAACTAATAGGAAATATTACAAGTATGTGTAAAACTCTATCCTCTTTGCTTTGAAAACTGGACATGCTTAATCTAGATAGCTCCTATTAGTTGATTAAACATATAAAACAAAAGGCATTTTACTTGTAATATAACTCGACAATTCTATGGTGGTTAGGGTATTTATGACTTCATCAATATATTGGGTCATTGGGTTGATAAAGCTTGTCATATTTCTACAATAGAGCTTCAATCCTATGTCGGAGCCATTGGCGAATGGCCTTGTAAGTTCGACATAAGCCCTGAGCAGAGAACACTGAGCTCACAACACCTGGGAGACCTTACAGCTGACCATGATGGTGTTAATAGAAGTACCTCAAAAGTTGACTGCAGTGGTTGCCAATGGATTCTCCTTCCCCAGCGATGCTGCTTGTGAGGATGATGATGAGGTCATCGAGTCCAAGATTAGAGCTTTTTCTTGATGAGAAGGTATGTACAGCTCTACCACTTGCATCAAAAACCTAAGTTGGTACCATTCTCTCATTTATTGTTGACTTGTTGATGTCATTATAATTTTTTATTTCATTCAGGCACTTGATCTGAAGAAGCTTCAAACACCTTTATACGAAGAGTTCTACAACTCTCTGAATGCTAGCAATGCACAAGAAATCAGCAGTATGTGCAAGGAGAACATAAGCAATTACAGCAACGGCAACGCGACAAATGCTTCAAAGCTTCCGCCTGCAACCCCAAGCAAATTTCCAGTGCAGCCTTGCCAACAATGCTTCTTCGATCAGGTTCCTCAAGGAATGTTGTCAGCCCAGGCAGCATTTTCAGCCGGCGTAGTTCAAGGTGTAGTGTGGAGGGGACCCACATCTTGCAAGAGATTACTTCCCCACAGAAATTGAATGAGTGTGTCCCGCCTGAGCTTCACTCAGACGGCCAAGAGCCTTTAAGCCCAAGGTAAACATCACACAACATCTAGAGATGACAAGTGGTCAGGTCATCTGAGTTTGTTGTCAGATTTGAGTTGAGACGTTCATTTCATGAAATATAAAAATAGTCTTAATTGACTAATAGTTTGTGATCCATTGACAATCTTGATGACCGTGCAAGTAGCATTTGAAATTGATTTTGAAACTTGGAATGCAATCTATACTTGAATTTTGTAGACATATCTGAGATGATAAAATCTGAGACAAGTTTTACCATCCATTAAACAACTTGAATTTTGTAAGGCTTCTATGACTGCATTTTGTGGAATATCTAATGTTATTAAATTTTATGAAATTTTATACATGAACAGTATAGAAAGCTATGATATGTCTACAAAAATATCTAATGTCGTTCTCAATGGATCCCAATCCTTGTCTCATTAATCTAAAATTGTAATGAAATTACAAAATTGTTAGCATGTCTTTATCAAAATTGATTAATACATCAACGGGTCAGATCAGGCTTTGTCTAGGGTACAAAACCTACCTGCTTGACCCAGGAAGATTCTGAAGTTAGATTGGGTAATCCATGTTGGGGTCCAGGATCTCCAGATCAAAGGTGTTGTTTTTATTACTACCTGGAAATGCCATCATGCAACCTACTTGATAGCAAAAAAATGGTTTTGTGCAGTTCTATAAGAAGGAAGTGGAAAGAAGAACTGGACCAGGAGCTTGAAAGGCAAAGAGGTATTTTACTTGTGAGCTTTTTGCTGATTATACCGACATTTTTTATTTGCAAATTGCACATCCTATGATTTGCAATCTACTCTGCAGGCTTTGGTACTTCAAAACAACACTAACAATATCGCAAATTTCTTACTAGTGTTTCTGATCGAACTAAATAAAAAGAGACATTATACCCTTTATTATGGCAATTTGGTGAATAATCAGCAAAAGAGTAGATTTATATTTGTAGACAGAAAGCTAAGATATGCAATTAAAATTCACAACTAATTATTCTTACATAATGTGTGGACAGAGATGCGGCAGACCACACTAGGAAGGATGTCTTCACCTCAGAATGCACCCTTTAACCGGAAGCGAGACCGGCCCAATAATAATTGATAAATGGCAAATACTTCAATTGAGTACTCAATCAGAGGGCACTGCAAGTATACTGCATGTAAATGCATGACCATACTGTCCAACACCGCATAATTACCTGAGTCGACAAAAAAGGTTTTCTATAGCAGTTTCAGTGTGGTGGTTTGCGTATATGGAGCTGAGGCTTGTTATATTTTTTTCACTTATTGCTATTGTCATCATCAGGTAGAGAATGTGATAAAAGGGATTTTGTTGTACATTTTGGCTTGTGCAAAGTAAAAAAAGAAAAGAAAAAGGAAATGGAGTTTGCTTGCCGGTTGTCTATCTTTCAAGGATATGTATTTCGGGACATGTATTTTTTTGTTGTTGCAATAATACTATGTAATACTTTTAGAAAAAGCTGGTTTGCAAGGATGTCGTACCATTGGGACATGTTTTGGGTGCTATGTGATATTTTTGAAGAAGAGGGTTGTTTGTGACATGTTATGGGTGATAATGCTATTGGGACATCTTTCAAGGGAGAGCAGCTTGGGTCCAATGCCCATCGGACTCAAATTTGGGTCATGGGTTTTCGCACCGTCCGATCTGCTTTAAGATTTGTGCGCATGAATTTTCAAACAAATACGAAAGTTTCTGGAGCGAATCTTAAAGCAGACCGGGCGGTTATTGAGCCTATCAAACTCACTTTGAGTCCGATGGAAATCGGACCCGAATTGATCTCCTTTCAAGGATATTGTACTTTTTAATCTTCTAATAATTAAAAATTTAAAATTTATACCACAATACATTATTTTCTTTGCATAGGCAAAAAAATTTAACTTAAAATCAATATGCTAAAAATCAATGTCCAAATATTATCCACATCAATGTAACTTTTCAAGCTCTTAATAACAATCAAAATCATATATCTTTTAGAGTGAGGCTACGGTGCTATGCATAGCACCAATTGGGTCCGTGCTACAGCTCAAAATTTGACTTTTCAAAATTCTAACGGTCGATCCGAACCGTTCAACATGATTATAAAATGAATATTTACTTGCAAACCAAATTTTACATTTTTTCGAACTTTTTTACTATTTTTTCGAAAATCACTTGATCTGAACATTCTGGACCATCCAAAAACAGCCTATCTAAAAAAATAGTAAAAAAATTTGAAAAAAATGTAAAATTTGGTTTGCAAGTACATATTCATTTTATAATCATGTTGAACGGTTCGGAACGACCCTTAAGATTTTGAAAAGTCAAATTTTGAGCCGTAGTACGGACCCAATCCGTGCTATGCATAGCACCGTAGCCTCACTCTATCTTTTATATGTACATAGAGAATATTATATAGATCATACCTAATTTTATTTGATATTTAATTATATTTTAAACTGGAGACTTAATGATAGCACAAAAAATGAAAGCATTTGAACCCTCCTCATTTTAAAAAAGAAGAGGGTATATTATAAACAGTTTTCAATTAATAGGATTTAAATTTAAAATCTAATATTATAAACATGATCATAATTAATTTATAATTGTCTTACAGTGTATAATACTTTTAAGTACAATGTTCAACAATATGAGGGCTTTTTCTCAATCATTATCATATTTTGGATACAATTTAGAGCAATAACAATTTAGATTCCTTGCTAGAGGAGAGTGGATATGAAATTATAAATTCGACCCGATAGTGTAGAGTTATATAGTGTTTGCTAGAGTACCGGGTCGTTACTGACCCGTTATGATTTTTTTGTTATATCCAAAATCTAACCAAAAACGATCGGTAGAGCTTACATTCTCTTTTCACTTACCTTACCGGCAGCCTTACCCATGCACGTCACCAGCACAAATATATATAATATTTTTTCTAGGAGTGAGGCTACGGTGCTAGGCATTAATGCATAGCACCAATTGGGTCCGTACTACGATTCAAAATTTGATTTTCTAAAATTCTAACGGTCGATCCGAACCGTTCAACATGATTTAAATGAATATGTTCTTGCAAATCAAATTTTACATTTTTTCGAATTTTTTTATTATTTTTTTAGATAGGCTGTTTTTGGATGGTCCAGAATGTTCAGATCAAGTGATTTTCGAAAAAATAGTAAAAAAATTCGAAAAAATGTAAAATTTGGTTTGCAAGTACATATTCATTTTATAATCATATTGAATGGTTCGGATCGACCGTTAGAATTTTGAAAAGTCAAATTTTAAGCCGTAGTACGAACCCAATTGGTGCTATGCATAGCACCGTAGCCTCACTCTTTTTCTAGTACACATCAAAATTCATTTGCTGTATTTCTCAACCGTAGATTGTGGTTTTTATTTATTTTTATTTTCCATTCTGATTCTCTCTTCTCATATTAATATTTTCTTTTAACAGATAAATTTATAGTTTATGTTATTCTAATGCTTCACACCGCCAAGTTTCCATTCCAAAGGTTCACAAAAAATCAAGATGTACTTACACTATAAAAAATTATTTCATCTTTTAAGTTTAATAAAACCCAAAGCAACAAAAATATAACAAGAAATTACTATATGATAAAGACATTTATTAAGAAAAATTGATGACATTACATAAAAAAAAACCTCACTAATTTTGACTTTTTTGGTTTCCTACTTGTTGCTTCGGCTCTAATGAAATAAGATAAATTTGCGTAATTCTCGAAATAACAAAAAACTCGTAAGATAATTCGTTCGATTTTTTCATTCTATATTCATTATTAAGTACGTAAGAGCTCACTAGTGAGTAGTGCCTAATACATAACCAAAGTAATAAATGTTTTCTCCTCTATAAAAGACTAATGGAGTATAACTAAGTGATTTTAGTTACCTCAGTCTCCCTAGAAAAGAGCCTAATAATCTCACTATGTAGGTTTGAAAAATTGACTAAGATCTGATCTTGAACGGCTGAGAATTGAGATGATATCTCGTTCAGTTTGGTGAAATTCGAGTTCCTAGTCTTTTTTTTTTTTTTTTTTAAGGTTAGTGGCTTTAAGTGCCAACTAACAAATTCATTGATAAAAAAACGAACTTATAACGAGTCAAATGACTCTAAACCTAAATCCACTCTTTTATTCTCACAAAATTCTCCAAACTACTCTAAATAACTCTAATCTCACTTATATACACTCATAATTATCCTATTACCTTTCCCTATCACTCTCTACGACCGGATCTGATTTTTCGATCGCCGCCGCGCTCCGACGACCGGATCTACTCACCCGCGCTCTGATCGAGATGGCGTAGAGACTCAACGCTCCGAACTCCGATGATACCGCGCTCTCGGCTCCGGTTCCTCCTCTCTCTCTCATTCTCCTCTCCTCTCAAAGTAGAGACGAGAGAGAGAGGAGGCGCTTTGTCAGACGAGAAACCTAGAAGAGAAACCTAGAAGAGGTGATAGAAGAATGGATTGAAGGTAGAGATGTGTTGGAGGAGGAAAAAAGGCAGCCGCCTAGGGTTTGAATCACCTGCGGACCTCTTTTTTTTCGCTCTTTCTTTTCCTGGAGGAGGCGTTTGGGATCGAGTTCCTAGTCATTTACCACCGAAATTTTTATTTATAACATTTTTAAAAAATAAATTAATAAAATAACCATCGTTTTTGGTCAATTCTAAATCTAACACGGCCGCAGAATGCCGGAGCGGACCCTCATATGGGTCCGCAGAATGCCGGAGCGGTCCCAGGGGCCGCAGAATGCCGGAGCGGTCCCAGGGGCCGCAGAATGCCGGAGCGGTCCCCAGCCTATATAAGGGGCCGCTGGGTTCCGATTTCATAACATCTCATTTCAAGTTTCAATCCCTTCGACCTCGGGTAAGTTTTCTTCTTCTTCTCTAGTTTTAATTTTTAGTGTAGAGTAGTAATTAGGTGTAGGTTTAGGATTTAGGATTAGGATTTAGGGTTTAGGATTTAGATTTAGCATTTAGAATTAGATATTAATTTAGGATATAGAATTAGAATTGTACTCAAATTTAATTAGAATTGTACCCAAATTTAATTCGATTGTACCCAAATATAATTAGAATTGTATCCAAATTTAATTCGATTGTACCCAAATTTAATTAGATTGTACCCAAATTTAATTAGAATTGTACCCAAATTTAATTCGATTGTACCCAAATTTAATTAGAATTGTACCCAAATTTAAACCGGACTTTTACCAAACTCTCATATTTGACCAAAAATTATCCAATACAGCATGAGTACCAGTAGACCATCCTCCAGTAGACCATCCTCCAGTAGGGGTACACAGCATGCTCCTACAGCCACGCCATACGAGATGTCTCAGTACATCGAGACAGCATTGGCGGATGTTCCGGGTATCCGGAGTCGCACCGACAGGGTCAGCGACTTCTTGTGGTATCCGAATGCGGAGCATCGGATTTTAGAGGCTGCCACTGGGGTAAGTAAATTTGTCATATTTATAAATTTGTCATTCCGAATTTTTGATGAATGAACTTGATCTGATTATTTAATTAAATGCAGGGTTTGGATGCGGTTACGGTTCGTCACAACCGCCAGCATCTACGGTACCAGCCGGCGTACGGGGGGATTTTACGCTCGATGGGATTGTACCAGATATCCCAGATGGCCGAGGAGAATGCCGATGAGGGTTTATCTTCTGGCCTCGTTGAGCGATGGCGTCCCGAGACGCACAGCTTTCATCTCCCCATGCTGAGATGACAGTCACCCTACAGGACGTCAGTTGCATGTGGGGTTTGACTATTATTGGGGAGCCGGTCACGGGCGTCGAGTACGGAGATTTTCGTGCATTGTGCTTGGAGCTATTGGGTATCCCGCACGAGGATCTCCATAAAGAGAAGAAGAGAGGTGAGAAGACTGTGGTCTCGCCCAGCTGCATCAGCTTGGCAAAGCTGCGGGCGAGATTCCAGGTCTTTCCGGATCGACTAGATCAGGTATTTGCTTGTACAAGATTTAATTTAAATAGTATTATATTTATTTTCTTGTAAGTAATGTTCTAATTTAAATCTATAACAGGTGGTTATTGACCGATATCTGCGCGCCTATATTTTGGAGATGATCACCTGTCGGTTGTTTCCGGATTCGCATGGAGATCAGGTGCGGCTGTGTTACCTCGAGCTTCTGCGCGACCTGTCCACTGCGGGCAGGTTCAACTGGGGAGGTGCCACGCTGGCATGCCTATATAGGTAAGAAACACCTTCTTATAAATATTTTCAAATAGTATACATCGTAGTGTAGTAACAATGACTTTGTTTTCTTGTAAAGGGGTCTTAACACAGCCTGCCTGAAGAAGAACAAGACCTTCATAGGACCGTGCATGTTACTACAGCACTGGTCCTACGCACATCTGATTGTTGGCCGTCCAGTCCTGGCCAGCAAGACAGATGTGCCGCAGTGGGGCAAGCCCGAGCCGGACAACTGCCCTGCATTTGCCGCCAAGTACTGCTATCCCAAGATTTGGGTGGGTGCAGGGCATGGCGCGTCTCTCGGCATCACATTCTGGAGACAGGAGATCGAGCATCTCAGAGATGATGCCGAGTTTGTCACTTGGGAGCCCTACAAAGATTATGTAAGTTTACTTTTATTTTTATTTTTATTTAAATTTTTTCCAGTTCGACTTGATATTACGATATTAAATCTATACTTCCAGGTCGAGGTGGATGGCGCACATCGGTCATATCTTGAGATATTGCCGGAGCGATGTCGTCAGCAGGAGCGTTTCTGGCGTGCAGAGGTGCCGCTCATATGTTTTCAGGTACCGTAATTTCTTTATGCTAGTTATTTACACAATCAACTTAATTTAATAAAAACAGTCTAACGTATTAATATATATAGATCATCGAGCACCATTACCCCGGACGGGTCATGAGACAGTTCGGGATGCGCCAGCTTGCTCCGCCCCCGGCACCGATCAGCGAGGATGTCTGGCGAGCTCTGCACCATCCCAGGGAGACCACTGCAGGCAAGGACTGGGGGATTACCCGTGCCGATTACGTGTTCGAGGCAGGACAGGCAGATCCCCCATTGGCCGAGCCCGACCGTCAGATGGATGTCGCGCCAGTGTAAGAAATTTTATTAATTCAAAACTTCAACTATGGCTTTTTGATTGGAATATCTAACATTTGTTGTAATTCGTACAGACCTTACAGAGATTGGTATCAGGATCACGGCGCGTACACCATATTCATTGAGGGATACATCGCCGACAACCCGCACGAGCGGGTACCGAAGCCGAGGGATCGTAGAGGACGGATCCACGGTATTATCCCCGCCGGCGCACCTCTCGCAGCCACGGTATTTTTAATTTGAAGTTTCAAATTCAAAACTATTAATATTTACAATTGTACAACTTCTTCATAATTTTTTCAATTTTCAGGCATTATATCTTGTCAAGAGTTGCGTCATAGGGGCTACGATGGCCGTCACCAGGGGATGGAAGAGGCTCGGGAAGGTCATCCTCAAGCACAACGTACCCGCGGTGTGCCAGTGTGGGTACAGGGCGCGCCTCGACTCACTACTGAGGTGCGCTGGCTTGGGCGGTGTTGATGCGGTCGACGACATATCTGACGAGCCCGATGTTTATGTCCCCTACACTGGTGATGAGGACGTGTTTGCACCCGTCCATAATGCTGAGACGGTCGGTCAGGCGTTCGACCGAGGTGCCGAGTTGACGCGCCGAGCAGCACATGAGGCCATGGGATCCCAGTCTAGGATGCCTGCCGAGGTATAATTTAAATTAAAATACATAACTGTGATTTTTTTTCTTATTCAATACATTATTTAATTTGTAAGCTACTACAGGGTGGAGACGAGGAGGAGGACCCGTTCCAGTTCAATATCTCCACTGAGTATGGCACAGAGGGAGATGGACTGTATTCCCCGGGTTACAGTCCCACTCAGACAGCACCTCCTGCCTATCAGCCAGGTTATGTTCAGACAGAGCCCATCCCGCCGTTCCCTGGCCAGTTCTCACAGCAGGTACCTCACCCTTCCCTCCACGATGACCCCATTGCCAGACAGGCATTTTTATTCACGCAGGCTGAGTCTGGACAGACCACAGTTTTTGGTCCTGGGGTCCAGCAGACATCCGAGATTGAGGAGGTTCGCCAAGAGCCGGTTCAGTCTACGGATGTCCAGGCAGCCGACTCAGCATCCTCCGCAGATACTGACGAGACGCCACTATGCAGGCGGGGTCGGGGGTTTAGGAAGAAGAAGGCGAGGACGGTGTTTAGTCCAGAGCCGTAGATTTTTATTTATTGTACTGTTAGATGTTTTGGTAGATTCTTATTTGTAGTATTGGTAGATGTTTTGTCAGATACTTATTTATTTCGTTGATTAGTTTCTTGTTTGTTTGATTTTGTTGTTATTTATTTATTTTGTTGTTGATTTCATTATCTCAGAGTACACAAAAGAATTTCAAAGAAACCACATATCTAAAATATCTGAAATATTTCAAACGAACGACATATCTAAAATACGATACGACTAAAAATCAATTTAAACCACATTCGAAACTAAATAACCTTAACAAATTAAATAACCTTAACAAATTACAATTTCGTATTTCTAAAATAAAAATAAAGGGACCGCTGCGGCATTCTGCGGCCCGTGGGACCGCTCCGGCATTCTGCGGACCCATATAAGGGTCCGCTCTGGCATTCTGCGGCCCCCCCAATATGGGTCCTCTCTGGCATTCTGCGGCCGTGTTAGATTTGAAATTGACCAGAAACAATGGTTATTTTATTAATTTATTTTCTTAAAATGTTATAAATAAAAATTTCGGCATTTACCATACTTATTTAATTTAGACCAGAATAACATAAATTTTTGTGAAATTGAAATTCAAAGAAGAAGCATAAAACAATAAGAGAAACGAAGAACTAAAGTATTCTAATATCTTCAAACCCAATCTAGATTTCTTTCTAGTACCAATTCACCCATTGATTATTCATGATACCCTTTGAATTTTTACAATTTACCCCAAAGTATTCCCATTCAGAGTTGTACCCTAATTTCTACACTCTTTAACAGCATGATCAGCATTAGCATTTTCATCTGCCACCTTTTAAAAAATAAAGAAACCCTAAACACAGGGACGATCCAACAAATCTAACTCCCAAATATAGACAATACTATGCAACCAAAACAAATAATTTTGCACAATTTATTTGCCCTCAACTTGTAAAACATTGGATTGATCAATAGCGATATTCGTCTCGCTTTTACGGGCCCTCAGTTGCGACCCCCATGTAATCTGCTCGAGACTGGGTCAACTCTGTTAACTTGCCACTTTTTCCATTGAACATGGTGAGAGGTGAATTCTGGCCACCTCCTCATCAAGGTGCTTCGACAGAACATAGACCTTTTTCTCATACATGCTCCTCTTTTCTTGGTTCCACAATTCCATCTGTGCTACTTTGTGATTGGTTAAGGAGAACCCCGGGTTAATGAGCTGGTCTTGGTCCTCAGCCAAGACAAAGATGCCTCTGTTGGTCAAAAGGAACAGAAAGCGGTCAATTAGACTATTAACTTTTTTTACTGTTATTAATTTATAATGAGAATTAGCAAATATTTCTGAATTTTTTGAATAATATTAGCTTTCAATTGCTATATGTTAAAAAATAGTTAACAAGAATTAGCAAATGAGTCTACTTTATTTTTCAAAAAAAAAAAGTTATATAAAAAACATGTCTATTGTAATTATTGTGATTTTATACATGCCTTTTTTGGTCATTTAGTTTCCTCTAATAATTTACAATTTATGAAATATTCATTTCAAACTTTTTATGATTTATGATTTATTAAATATCAACTATATTTCTGCATACTTTTTAAAGAAAAATTTGAATCACTTGTTATAATTTATAATAAGAGCCTCACATTTTAAACATGTTTAAAGTATCAAGGTCACAAGTTTTTTCTTTCATTGACAAACTTCTCATGACTACTTTTAACTATGAATCTCTAGCCTAATTTGCCCATTAGAAGAGATAATTTTAAATTGACTCCTCATGTGATATTTTTGAAGAAGAGGGTTTTTTTGTGACATGTTATGGGTGATAACGCTATTGGGACATCTTTCAAGGATGTTGTCCTTTTTAATCTTCTAATAATAAAAAATTTAAAATTTATACCACAATACATTATTTTCTTTGCATAGGCAAAAAAATTTAACTTAAAATCAATATGCTTAAAATCAATGTCCAAATATTATCCACATCAATGTAACCTTTCAAGATCTTAATAACAATCAAAATCATATATCTTTTATATGTACATAGAGAAAATTATTTAGATCATACCTAACAATTTTATTTTGATATTTAAATTTTAAACTGGAGACTTAATGTTAGCACAAAAAATGAAAGCATTTGAACCCTCCTCATATTAAAAAAGAAGAGGGTATATTATAAACAGTTTTCAGTTAATAGGATTTAAATTTAAAATCTAATATTATAAACATGATCATAATTAATTTATAATTGTCTTACAGTGTATAATACTTTTAAGTACAATGTTCAACAATATGAGGGCTTTTTCTCAATCATTATCATATTTTGGATACGATTTAGAGCAATAACAATTTAGATTCCCTGCTAGAGGAGAGTGGATATGAAATTATAAATTCGACCCGATAGTGTAGAGTTATATAGTGTTCCCTAGAGTACCGGGTCGTAACTGATCCATTATGATTTTTTTATTATATCCAAAATCTAACCAAAAAAGATCGGCAGAGCGTACATTCTATTTTCACTTACCTTACAGGCAGCCTTACCCATGCACAGGAAATAAATCTGCTGTGATTCTGAAGAATCACAGGGACCCTGCAATTCTCAATCCACCCATTAATATATTTTGAGCTTCGTGAATATAAATTATCTGTTTTTGAGATTCGTGCTTGAAGAGAAATGAATAGATAGATTAGGAATTTCAGGGTCCCTGTGATTCTTCGAAATCACAGCAGATTTATTTCCCCCATGCACGTCACCAGCACAAATATATATAATTTGTTTTTCTAGTACACATCAAAATTCATTTGCTGTATTTCTCAACCGTAGATTGTGGTTTTTATTTTTTATTTTTTTTTCCTTTCTGCAATTCTCTCTTTTCATATTAATATTTTCTTTTAACAGATAAATTTATAGTTTATGTTATTCTAATGCTTCACACCACCAAGTTTCCATTCCAAAGGTTCACAAAAAATCAAGATGTACCTACACTATAAAAATTATTTCATCTTTTAAGTTTAATAACCCAAAGCAACAAAAATATAACAAGAAATTACTATATGATATTAAAGACATCCATTAAGAAAAATTGATGACATTACATAAAAAAAACACCTCACTAATTTTGACTTTTTTGGTTATTTCCTACTTGTTGCTTCGGCTCTAATGAAATAAGACAAATTTGCGTTTTTCTCGAATAACAAAAAACTCGTAAGATAATTCGTTCGATTTTTTCATTCTATATTCATTATTAAGTACGTAAGAGCTCACTAGTGAGTAGTGCCTAATACCATTAAATGGCAAGAGCTCACTAGTGAGTAGTGCCTAATACATAACCAAAGTAATAAATGTTTTCTCCTCTGTAAAAGACTAATGGAGTATAACTAAGTGATTTTAGTTACCTCAGTCTCCCTAAAAAAGAGCCTAAGAGCATCTACATCTCTAAAACTCTTAGAGTTTCTAAGTAACTATTAACTAATTTTCAGACATTATAGGCTATGGAGTTTCTAAGGGTTCACATCCCTGAACTAATCTAAGAGTTTCTAAAATGCCACATCAGCAATAAAATAAAATAAAGAAAAAAAATTAAGTGAACACAGGCCAATCATTTTGACAACTCACAGTTTATAAACGATTTCTTATTAACAAATTCTTGAGCACAGTTGCTAAATAAGAAACTGGTCTACATCCCTGAAACTGATCTAGAAACTGCCACATCAGATTAGAAACTATGATAGTTTCAGGGATGTAGATGCTCTAATAATCTCACTATGTAGGTTTGAAAAATTAGCTAAGATCTGATTTTGAACGGCTGAGAATTGAGATGATATCTCGTTCAGTTTGGTGGAATTCGACTTCCTAGTCATTTACCATACTTAACTAATTTAGACCATAATAACATAAATTTTTGTTAAATTGAAATTCAAAGAAGAAGCATAAAACAATAAGAGAAACGAAGAACTAAAGTCATTCTAATATCTTCAAACCCAATCTAGATTTCTTTCTGGTACCAATTCACCCATTGATTATTCATGACACCCTTTGAATTTTTACAATTACCCCAAAGTACTCGCATTCAGAGTTACCCAAATTTCTATACTCTCTAACAGCATGATCAGCATTAGCAATTTCATCTGCCACCCTTTAAAAAAAAAAAAGACCCTAAACACAGGGAGGGTCCAACAAATCTAACTCCCAACTATAAACAATACTATGCAACCAAAACAAATAGTTTTGTACAATTTATTTGCCCTCAACTTGTAAAATATTGGATTGATCAATAGCGATATTCGTCTCGCTTGTACGGGCCCTCAGTTGCGACCCCCATGTAATCTGCTTGAGACTGGGTCAACTCTGTTAACTTGCTACTTTTTCCATTGAACATGGTGAGGTGAATTCTGGCCACCTCCTCATTAAGGTGTTTTGGCAGAACATAGACCTTTTTCTCATACATGCTCCTCCTTCCTTGGTTCCACAAAATCCATCTGTGCTACTATGTGATTGGTTAAGGAGAAACCCGGGTTAATGAGCTGGTCTTGGTCCTCAGACAAGACAAAGATGTCTCTGTTGGTCAAAGGGAACAGATAGCGGTCAATTAGACTATTAACTTTTTTTAATGTTATTAATTTATAATGAGAATTAGCAAATATTTCTGAATTTTTTGAATAATATTAGCTTTCAATTGCTATATGTTAAAAAATAGTTAACAAGAATTAGCAAATGAGTCTACTTTATTTTTCAAATAAAAAAAATGTTATATAAAAAACATGTCTATTGTAATTATTGTGATTTTATACATGCCTTTTTTGGTCATTTAGTTTCCTCCAATAATTTATAATTTATGAAATATTCATTTCAAATTTTTTATGATTTATTAAATATCAACTATATTTTTGCATACTTTTTAAAGAAAAAATTGAATCACTTGTTATTAATTTATAATAAGAGCCTCACATTTTAAACATGTTCAAAGTATCAAGGTCACAAGTTTTTTCTTTCATTGACAAACTTCTCATGACTACTTTTAACTATGAATCTCTAGCCTAATTTGCCCATTAGAAGAGATAATTTTAAATTGACTCCTCATGTGATATTTTTGAAGAAGAGGGTTGTTTGTGACATGTTATGGGTGATAACGCTATTGGGACATCTTTCAAGGATGTTGTCCTTTTCAATCTTCTAATAATAAAAAATTTAAAATTTATACCACAATACATTATTTTCTTTGCATATGCAAAAAAATTTAACTTAAAATCTAAAAATCAATGTCCAAATATTACCCACATCAATGTAACTTTTCAAGCTCTTAATAACAATCAAAATCATATATCTTTTATATGTACATAGAGAAAATTATATAGATCATACCTAACAATTTTATTTTGATATTTAAATTTTTTAAACTGGAGACTTAATGATAGCACAAAAAATAAAAGTATTTGAACCCTCCTCATTTTAAAAAAGAAGAGGGTATATTATAAACAGTTTTCAGTTAATAGGATTTAAATTTAAAATCTAATATTATAAACATGATCATAATTAATTTATAATTGTCTTACAGTGTATAATACTTTGAGTAGAACTAGGGTGAGCTGTGCTCACCAACGGTTTTGGTGAGCACACCTCCAAAAAACGGGTTTTCAAAGTTCAAATAGTCGATTCGAACCTTCCAACGTGTTCTTCATATTAATATGTGCTTGGAGACCAAATTTTACATTTTTTGGAAATTTTTTACTATTTTTTTAGAATTTTTCAAAATCAGTGTTTTTTGAATTTTTTTGAATTTTTTTTTTATTTAATGAAAAGCTGATGATTTTGAAAAATTCTAAAAAAATAGTAAAAAATTTCCAAAAAATGTAAAATTTGGTCTCCAAGCACATATTAATATGAAGAACAAGTTGGAAGGTTCGAATCGACTATTTGAACTTTGAAAACCTGTTTTTTTGGTGGTGTGCTCACCAAACCGTTGGTGAGCACAGCTCACCCTAGTTCTACTCTAATACTTTTAAGTACAATGTTCAACAATATGAGGGCTTTTTCTCAAACATTATCATTTTTTTGATACGATTTAGAGCAATAACAATTTAGATTCCCTGCTAGAGGAGAGTGGATATGAAATTATAAATTCGACCCGATAGTGTAGAGTTATATAGTGTTCGCTAGAGTACCGGGTCGTTACTGACCCGTTATGATTTTTTTGTTATATCCAAAATCTAACCAAAAAAGATCGGCAGAGCTTACATTCTCTTTTCACTTACCTTACAGGCAGCCTTACCTATGCACGTCACCGGATTTTTTTTAAAAATAGTAATTAAAATAATAAAAGTTAAAGAAACGGTATAATTACGGGGTTTGTTAGAAAAGAGCAAAAACCGAATAGGCTATTCGGTTAGGGGGTTTTTTTTTGCTTCACCGAATAGCCTATTCAGTTTACCCTATTTTCACAAAATTTTCACAGCACAAATCCCCAAATTATGTAATCTTTCGTGTAACACCCCCTAAACCGAGATGGCTATTCGGTTTAGGTATTTTTTAGCCTAAACCGAATAGACTATTCGGTTTAGGGGTTTTTTTTTTTTTTGACACCAAGAAGAGCAAAATAAAGAAATCTAACACTGAAAATTTGAATTTTTTGTTTAAATTATTTGTTAGATTACTTCTTTTGATTTATAATTAGCAAAAAAATAAAAAAAACACTAAATATTTGAAATTATGTTGAATTACACTATATTACAATAAATTATGTTAAATTACACTAAATTACGCTAAATTATAATAACTCCGCTAATTATGCTGAAATACCGAAAAGTACGCTAAAATAGACCGATTCTGTGCCATCTTTCATGAATCATAAAAAATAGTAAAAAAATTCCGAAAATAGTAAAAACTGATATTTTACAAGTTCATTATGTAACTAATTTACTGAGCTACTTGGATTGAATAATAGAAACGAAAATCTTAATCGGAAACTTCAACTCAAGTTTTGAGGCTCTTCTCTTTGTTTTTTGGCGATTTTGAATTTTGGAATCTGGCATCGCGGGCACGGACGCATGCGTTTTTTTGCAAGCTTTCCGAAAAGTGGTTATTTGCTGAAATCGGACACTCGAGCGTCGTTTTATGACCGTTTGAAGTTTCGCCGTCGTTTTTCGCCTTTTCAGAGAAGATATCGTCCCTATTCATATGTAATTTAGCGTAATTAACCGTATTTTAGCGTAATGTAATGTAATTTAGTGTAATTTAACTTAATATAGTGTAATTCAACATAATTTCAAATAATATAGCGTATTTTAGTATAAAATGCTAATTATATATCAAAAGAAGTCAAATAATTTAAATAAAAAATTCAAATTTTCAGTATTATATTTCTTTATTTTGCTCTTCTTCTTAGTCTCTAAATAAAAAAAAAAATAAGAAAAAAACTAAACTGAATAGGCTATTCAGTTAAGCCCAAAAAAACACCAAACCGAATAGCCTATTCGGTTAAGCCTATAAAATGGATTTAATGGATTTTCTGTGGCATCGTATCCTACAACCTAGTTAAAAATCCTGTAAACCGAATAGCCTATTCGGTGAAGTAAAAAAAACCCTTAACCGCGCGAATAGCCTATTCGGTTTATGCTCTTTTTCTAACAAATCCCGTAATCATGCCGTTTCTTTAACTTTTATTATTTTAATTACTGTTTTTAAAAAAAATCCCACGTCACCAGCACAAATATATATAATTTTTTTTCTAGTACACATCAAAATTCATTTGCTGTATTTCTCAACCGTAGATTGTGGTTTTATTTTTTTATTTTTTTTTCCTTTCTGCAATTCTCTCTTCTCATATTAATATTTTCTTTTAACGGATAAATTTATAGTTTATGTTATTCTAATGCTTCACACCGCCAAGTTTGCATTCCAAAGGTTCACAAAAAATCAAGATGTACCTACACTATACAAAATTATTTCATCTTTTAAGTTTAATAACCCAAAACAACAAAAATATATAACAAGAAATTACTATATGATAAAGACATCTATTAAGAAAAATTGATGACATTACATAAAAAAAAAAACTCACTAATTTGACTTTTTTGGTTATTTCCTACTTGTTGCTTCGGCTCTAATGAAATAAGATAAATTTGTGTTTTTCTCGAAATAACTAAAAACTCGTAAGATAATTCGTTCGATTTTTTCATTCTATATTCATTATTAAGTAGGTAAATCCCAAAAAAGTTAAAAACATCCTGAAGATATAAAAATCATAATAATTAATAAGACATTTATGAAAAGATATTAAACTTTATTAAAAGGATGAAACTATCATTATTAATGTCTCAAGTGAGGCAAAAAAAATGAATTAAATACGTTACATGATGATATTGAAGCATATTAAAACATGCTAAGAAAATTCAATAATAGAAAAAAAAAATTGATAAGATATTCAAATCTGAAGAAAGCGAGGAACTTTGCAAGTGCTTCCCATATTTTGGGGATCCGCCTCTGCTTCTTTTCTTAGAGAAAATGAAGACCCTGCTTTTCCGATCGGAACCATTCAAATTCGTTCATTCATGTATCTCGATAAAACAACTTTTTCATACACAAATTTCAACAAATTTGAATCGTTCGGATCAAAAAAACAGGACCCTCCTTTTCTCTAAGAAAAGAAGCAGAGACGGATCCATATTTTGGAGCACTAACGACATTTAACGTAAATAAAAAAAAACGTTTGCAATTGCAGACCGTTTCAAGAGAGGAGCTTGGAAAAGGTGATGTCCGTAAATAATTGTGTCAGGTTTTGGAGCAGTTTCGCCATTTAAAATATTTCAAAAATAATTCGCCAGCTCTCCTGTTGTCCTGAACCGACGCCAAGTCGTAAACCAATTTTAAGTTCTTTCCTCAAGTGACACCAGCCCGTTTAAATCCTCTCTCTCCCTCTCGCTCTCTCGCTCCCTCTCTCAATTTTTGAAAGAATTCTTGAATTCAGACGGTTCCAGTTCTTCTTCAACGAGGTAGCTTTACAACATTACTAGTTTACTACTCTCTTTCTGGCAAATTAGTCCCTTGAATTGAACTGCTAAATCTTCAAGTTCTTTTTCTTTCTCATTTTAGTTTATTTTCAAGATGTATGTTCTCTGTTGATTCGTTGCTATATTTTGGATTAGTTAAGGTTTTTCTGACTAAATTTCCCTACTTGGGATTTTACAGGAGATTTTCACAATTAAGCAAGATAATAATTATAAAATATTCAATTCAAAAGAACAATTAAGCAACACAGACATCAGTTCAATATCAAGAACCAACTATGTATTTTGATTTAGTTTTTCATTGATTTGTTTTCCTCCAAGGTCCGTTCTTTATAATGAAAACTTGTTTTTCTTGTATAAAATCCGTAGGTTTGTGAATTCCTCCTTTAATCCTTTACTTTTTAAGTTTTTATAACGAAGTAACTGGTGTTTTTTTCCTTGAATAGGTAAGGCTTTCTTAAATATATCTACTTTTCAAGTTAAAATTTTGCTTCATGTACCAAAGCTTGGTTGCTAATGTAATTTCATCTCCAAATCTGTTTCCCACACAATGATGCAACACTCCTATTTGGTTATCCTTGGAATTTATTTCAGAAAATTAATTTTTTTTGCGTGAAATACACTAATTCATGTATGGATCAAAGCTCTGGTCCTTTCAGTATGTGCTGGTAAGTGGTAACTTTTTCATGAGAACCTTTTAACTTAATGAAGTTTTCAGAGTACCTTGCATGAAAGCTTGCAACATTATTCTTCAATCAGATAAGTTTCGAAAGTTGTATATTAAATTTTGATAATAACCATATTTTATTTATTCTTCTCCCCAGATAGTTTCCAAGATGAACAACCTAATGACCAAATCCTTCCTAAGCTATACCGAGCTGAAGAAGCAAGCCCTAGATGAATCAAGCATGGATCTCGAGGCAGTTAATGGGGCCCACACTGCTACACCAGCAGAGGAGGCCAACCTGTCCGAATTTTTTGAAGAAATCAACATAATCCAGTCTGAAATCGACACCATCAATGGCCTCCTCTCAGATTTGACTATGCTTCACCAGGAGTCGAAATCGCTACATGTACCACGGCTCCTACGCGGAGCTCGAGACCGCATGGATGCTGACATGGCATTGATACTTCGTAATGCAAAAATCATCAAGGCAAGGTTGCAACTTCTTGACAGGTCCAACATAACCAACCGAAACCTCTCAAAAAACTTCGCGGAAGGAAGTATGGTGGATCGGACCCGCTTGTCAGTGACTAATGGGGTCCGAAGCAAGTTGAGAGAACTGATGAATGGGTTTCAGATGCTAAGAGATGAAATCATTGCGGATCATAAAGAGAATCTCAAGAGGAGGTATTTCAATACCACTGGAGAGGAGGCAACTGAGGAGGTGATTGAGAAGATGTTGTCTGATGGTGACAAAATGGAGATTTTGAGTGTTGCCAAAGGGCAGTTGGATTTGGAGATGGCGGAGCGGGATAAGGCAGTTAGTGACATCAGAAAGAGTTTGGTGAAGTTGCACCAAGTTTTTCTTGACATGGCAGTTATGGTGGAGACGCAAGAGGAGAAGTTGAATGATATAGAGGTGAATGTCACTTGCGCGAAAGACTATGTTAGTGGAGGTGCAGAAAATCTGGTTGCAGCAACTGCCATGAAGAGGAAGGGTGACAAGAACTGCTTTCTGTTGGTCTGTGCCGGTGTTGTCTCAGTTATTCTGTTATTGGTTTGTTTCATAATTGCACGGAATTAGGAGGACCTTTAGTGAATAAAAATATCATAATTTAGTTTGGCAGGAAGAAAGTTGCGATTGTATGTTTGTTTAGTGAGACATGTTAATTTACTTTGGTATTCTATAGATTTCTATTTTCCATTTCGTCTGTCCACTGTCCTATTGCGTTAATAATTTAACTCGTAAGGAAGAAAAAGGTGTGCAATGTTCGAACCAGTAGTGTTTGTACTAGTAATATTTGTTTTTTCTTAAGGTAATTTGTGGGAGGGAATCAAAAGTAAATGAGGGATGCTTGTTGTTAATGCAGAACTTATTCTTTTCCCGGAAATTGCAGAAAGTATCTGTAGGTCAAAGAGAGCAGAATAAGATTTATCTTGGAACATTTCCTTGGATTGTCATACATGTTTTATAATAAAGTTCTTATACTATAGTTGTACTATAATCAAGTGGCTGCAGCCTGACAAGCATTTCCAAATCCTTAATACCGGTATTAGTTGGATAATATACGAATTGCTACTATTAGGCATGATGGTAAGTGGCAGGTATGCATCATTTGGAACATAACAAAAGACTGGTAAAAGTTTTGAAAAAACAGCCAACTTGATAAATACAACTACAAGATTACATAATTTTTGTAAGGTCGTTGGTAGAACTACCCAACAGCAAATTCAGTTAAAAGAAAGTTAAATTACAAGATGAAGAAAATCACATGACATAAAGTACAAAATAGAAAACAGAAAACACAAAATTGATACATGTTTGTACAAAATTACATTTACTTTTCCTTTTCAAAAGGCCGAGTCAAAATGTTTGTACAACATAAAAGAACTAATAATACAAGTTGCATAAAGAAATACAGAAGACACAATGCCAAGTAAAAGCCTATCACATAAAATTAGTCATCCTATAATGAAGTTGGGTAAATTAACTTTCCAGGCCAGAAAGCTCGACATCTTTAGTGCAGGGTCGATAAGCGGCAAATGTACTGTCCCTAGAGAATGAGCCTGGATTGAAGCATGTTATTCCTGTGTACTTGAATGCCTTCTGCTCGCTTCTATCTCCCAATACTATCTGAAAAGTATGCAAAAAAGCACATTAACTCTGAAAGAAAATTCAAGATAACACAATTTTGTACTCTAAAATGTAAGCAATCGTGGTGTAACCAACTGGTACTGGGCCTACTGGCAGCTTGTCTTGGTCCTACCTTTCTGTACTGAGAATTTGTAAAAAATAAGTTTTTTTTCCATATGACAACCAACATTTTAAGAAATTGCATTCTAACCACTAATAAGTTAATCAAATTTAAAATGATAAATGACCAAACTGCTTAAATGTTTGTATCACCTCTCTTTAAATTAAATTCACCATCTCCATCAAAAACAGCAGTGAAATTTAAAAACCCATCTGAGCTTCTCACAAAAAAAAGACACAAACTTCCCCATTCACATCTCAAAAACTTTTCATGAATGATTGAAGATGAAGACTTTTTTCATTTGAAGGGGTAAAGGTGTTAAACTATATCAACAAGTGGGACCCTGGGACAGTATATTGATTACTCGTAATACAATGCTGCGTTGCAATTTTAACAATGTTGGCTATTATTCATATAAAGATCATAACTGGTTAATACTAGGGAAAATTTAAGTTCAGTATTCATTCTGTAAACACAGAAATTAATCCATCCTTAAATTTGAAGGGAGTACCGTGTGAGGAGTTGGATATAACCTCAGGCAGTGATCATAGTTCCAAATGATGGGTTCAACCGTCAGTGGCAGGGGACAGAGGTGGCTTTGATGCGTGATGGTTGCAACTAGCTGACAATAAAATAAAAAAATTAAATAAATTATATTCATTATATGCTGAATGATTATAGAAGAATTTATAAATTAAATGTTTTGAAGTAATAAATAGGAAGTCTAACATGCTCAAATGGGTCACTTGTTTCTTCTGTGCTGGGGGTAACCAGACACGAACGCCGCATCCTATAAAGCAGATCTTGCCGAAAGAAAACTATTTCTTGCGTATAAAATTTTATCCTGAGAAATCAAAGATGAGATATATATTTTATAATAGATTAAAAGAGTTCCGGTAGATGAGAAAGAATGCTATTTCTTGCATATAAAATTTATCCTGAGAAATCAAAGATATGAGTATCTATGGTATCGGGTCAAAGAGTTTTGGTAGATAAGAGGAATGATTTTAGTCTGAATGTAGTTGCTTCTTGCTCAAACTTTCTTGAAAGTTCTGACAGTGGTGTTATTTCTGTCTCAAAACAGACAAGTGGTGGTATTTGCAGATGGCTGGCGTATTATGTAATTTCAGTGGGACAGAAAAGGTGCAGTTGCAGGTACACAATCTAGAGTTCAATTTAAAAGGATATTTCTTAAAAACCTCTTTTTACTAAAAGGAGACCAATGTATGAAGAGGTTTACCTGCAAGGGTTAGTAGAGAAGATTGCATCTGGCACAAGGTTTTGTAGTTCTTCAGTCAGATATTTAGGCAGAGCACACCTTGGCAAAACCTTAGCTGGACCTATTTTTTTTTTTCATATCAGGTGTTAGTTAAATCAATCAATAACTATACAGATGAAAATGTGGTAGAACTTTCATTGCAAGTATAAGAGATATTGGGTGTTATTTGCAAAAATTATATAAGGGCGCAAGGAACCGATTAAAAAGATAATAGAAAAAGAGACATCAAGTACCAATATCATCTGGGCCAGGAATAAACAAAAAGCGACTTTGCTCCATTATTCTTTTCCGAGATTGAATCATTTCACCAAGCTTCTTAAATTGCATTCTGCATTACATACCAACAAAATTATTCCTCATAATTTAATGTCCAGTATCAAGTAAATTACATGCATGGTCATATAAGATTCATCAAAAAAAAAAAATTCTGTCTGTGTTGATAAATAAAAAATGAACCAAATTAAAGCTTTATCTGTTCGGATATTTACAGTATGTTGAAAAGGGTAAATGCAAGAACATCAGAATAAAAATATGCATGCTTTACACGTCTCTCTCTATACAAGAACAAATATGCTGCCGCAATGATAAGAAATGTCTAACCATAAAAATTCTAAAATATAATTCGAACTGCAGGAAGCTAAGTTGGTGTATAATAAACGAGGCCGTATCATTTGAAATGTTATTAAGATCAAATTTGAAACTTTATAATCAATATTATTTTTTCCAGTACCTGAGCTCTGAAAAAGAATGGAAAGCGAGATTGCAAGGTCTAGAGCAGAAGTTTCCCATTAAGACAAATAGAGATGGTACTGTCTCTACACTCTCGTAACCATCCAGAACCACCCCTAGCTTTTCCATGCTCTTCTCAAGTTTAAGAAAAGGAAAATAAGAAAAGTAACTTCTATGAGACAAAATTTTGCCAAATACAATGCATATCCTCCCCCTTTTGTATAATTAAGTTGGTTGGAACATGGCCACTAACTTTTTCTGCTTATTTCAACAAGGCTCCTGACTTATTTTTGTTCAATCAACCCCAAATTTTGGTTTTAATTAATCCAAACCCTCCTTTACCAAATAGATGCCAGTCTGCTGACAAGACTACTTATTTACATGTCATTGACTATGAGGGTGACACTGGACAACACATCGCTTTTTTCTAAACCTACTTCTTGATTTACATGCTATTGACTAAGGACCTGCTTGATTACTAAAACCCCAAATTTAGGGCTCTGATTGAACAGTAAGAGCAGATTTAGGGCCACCAATACAGAAGTTCAGGAGAAACTTTTTTAGAATTATGTAAATTTATAATCTTTCAGTGCTATAAAATTGAGCTACTTTAAGGTAAAATTAAAAACAAGTGAAACTAAATCAATATTCAATAGCAAAAATTAGAGTTTATATAACAAGTTATTCTTGAGAGAAAATTCAGTAATTAGTTTTGACCATCCGAGCAAACAGAGGATAACTAGAGAATGCTTGCATAACTTTTAAGACTAGTTCCTAATTTTAAGTATGAAAATATTCATCAATAAACGTAGATCACAGCAAAATTACTTTTATATCCCTTTCATTCAAAATTTTAGGAAGCCTTCATAATATAGCTTAACCAACCAATCAAATGAATATGAACCATCCAACAAAAACTTAGTATACTGGAGCAATTTTCTTATTTGACAGTAAGGATTTTGTTGGTTAAACATGGAAACCATCAGTGGAAATGTAACCAAATTGGTAGTTCTGAAACTGGATCACAACCATTGATATTTGGATGCACCAGCTCATATTAAGTGGTTGGCATTTTCTGAAGTAGAGATAAAGGGCCAATTCCACATTTTGCCCAGCAAATTTACAGAATATTGTGCCCTTGCAAAACAAGAATCATCATGCATAAGTCTACAAAAGGTCGGTACATAACACAGATCAATCTATAAGCCACAAAAAGGTATCCCCTGAAGTCCTTCCTTCCCCTGCCCCCCCAACAACCAAGTATCAGCCTCAGATCCAATATATCACTGGCATAACTGGAATGAAAAAGGGGTATCTGAGTACTTTACCGAATCAACAAATAACTAACTTCTGTACCTACCTCTTCATTGTCCAACCATACATCTGAAAGAACAACAAACATATCATTCACCGCCATCTTTTCTAACTCTGCCATCCTGTGCTGCTCAATTTAAGAAAAGGACAAGAAAGATTGTCAGCAGACTTTTGTATATCATATGATTGCTTCAAAGAAAACATGCAGACCCTTAGAAAACATGAGAAGGCCAACTGCACCCTTCCTCTCCATTTACCCCAAAGAAACTCAAATTAGCTTCCTTAAGATTTACCACTGGAGAAGTAATACTATCAAGGAAATATAACAGTAGGGGCATTCAGCGATCAGCGTTTCACATGGTTTAGAGGGGCATGTTAAACATTTCTCATTTTTCATGGATATACAAGAGTTTTGGCACTTTAAGGAGCAGGTATGAAGAAGTCCCAAAATAAAAATGGGAGTTTGATAAATTACAGTATCTTCAGCTGACATGATGCCACCACCAAAAAAATCAAGCCCCATCAATTGCTTAAGGGAGACTTCTCTATTTTCTAAAGGAGGGAATCCACATGTACTGACCTGTTTATAAGTTGAACGGTTAAAAAGTGTAACTGGAACACTACAAATAAAGATGTTGGCCCTAATTAGAAGGGGTAAGCATGGTATATGGTATCTCAAACAATTACTTCTAATTTCAAAGTAGTTTATACTTTATAGAACTTAAATCCCAACATCTAGAACTTCTATCTTGATTTTAGTTAATGTCAGTATGGAGGGTAATTACAATAAGGCCCACCGGACAATGTTTCCATATGTTGTCCTATGGTGCAAGTTCAAATAATAAATTTGGGTGTCATATGCTAATGAAGTATTACATCAAATCTAACTTGCAAAACCAACAAGTTCAATTACATAAAGGAGTGAGGAAAAGAGATAAAAAACGGGGAAAAAACCTTAAAAGTACAATCTGGTTGTAGTTCTCCCTCAGCTACAATTACTGTGTTCTCAACGAAGAAACCAGATGTAATTTTGTGCTTTGCGTTAAGGAAAAGTACAGCTTCATTGCAAAACATTTCTCAGATAAGTGCTTTAATATCTGTTAATTGAACTAATTGGGTTACAAAGTTTGAGGGAACTTATCGACTGAAACAATAAGGGAAAAAGAGAAGCGACAGTCTTTCAACTAGGGGTGCAAACAGATCGGATACGGATCGGATAGTGGTAAAACCATATTCGTATCCGTTTTTATTTTTCGGATACGGATACGGATCGGATATTAGACGGATACGTACGGATACGGATCGGATATCGGATATCCGTAGATATATACATAAATATTTTCATAATATATATAAATTATATAG
>JAJGRW010005112.1:0-13953 GCA_025461045.1 Carex parvula
TCTTTTTACCATAATTATGCTAATTAAGCGCATTAGTGCAATTAGCACAGATAACCAATTTTTAGGGTATTTTGGCCTTTTTTAACCATAATTAGGCTGATCAAGCGTAATTTCACCGAATTAGGTTATTTTAGATATCAGGATGCCTAGAGCACGGCCTACCCAGCGTCCATTAGTGGACGAGCAGATCAGTACTAGCAGCACGGAGCACATCAGTCCTCTCCTGTGGATTCCCCACAGCGAGCACCGAGTCTCACTGGCTTCTCGTGAGGTACGTTCCTTTTCTTATATTTTCATTAAATTTTGTTGGGTTTAAATTTTATCATGTTATCACCATGCGGATTACCTTTTTCAACGCAGGACATTAATCTTCTAGATGTGAAGTTGCGGTGCGTACACATGAAGTACTACGAGGTGATGCGGCCGTACCTCTTCAACCTGGGTCTCCACCACGTTGTGGACATCGTGCGCACAGAGAAGAGCATCATCAATGCATATCTAATCGCCGGACTGGTGGAGCGATGGCGTCCCGAGACGCACACGTTTCACATGCCTTTCGGAGAGATGACAGTGACTCTCCAGGATGTGAGTGCTCTCTGGGGTTTGGCTATCCGTGGCACACCCGTCGGCGGCGTCTCTGACAGCACCAGCTTCGCAGGTTATGTCGATGAGTTGTTGGGAGCTGACCCTGAGTATATCATTGGGGACCGAGGGAGGTCCAAATTTCATCTGCGGATGACGAGGTTACGGCAGCACTTCATCGCGGGTCTTTCGGCAGATTCCACAGAGGAGGAGATTGTGAGGTAAATTTTATAACTTGTTTCTACTAATTAATTTATAATACGATGATCCGCATGAGCCCGATCGGAGCCCGGTTCTGTTAGATGATATGCCATCTTCCCCCGATTCACATCCAGAGTGGGACTACCACCGTTGGGTATTGTCCGACGTTGGGTGGACGGCATGGTACGACGAGCATGGACGTCCGGTGCAGCCTCAGGTATGTCATACTTCAGTATCAGCTAGATGTTTTAATAAATTTCTTCATTCAGATCAAATTTAATAAATTATGTGTATGATTGCAGGGTCCGGCAGAGATGCCGCCACAGCCACCACCTGAGATGTCCGATACTTCTGAGTACGAGTCCCTCTCGTACAGTCTCCAGGAATTCGGGGTATTCGATGAGGATTTCAGCTCGGCACCGAGGGTACCCCGATATGGCACAGAGATGCCGCATTGATGGAGAGGCTAGTGGTAGCGGGTCTCATGCTCAGCCTGCCTTTGGGAGTGAGTTTGCCGCATCTATCTTCGCTACACCTCCGCCAGTACCACCAGTCTCCACAGGCGATGCCAGTTGGGATACCGCCGAGCAGATACTGAGGTCTGCCGATGCCCCAGATGAGCCCGAGAGAGACGGAGCCTGGCCGCGCCGGGCAAACGCCGGAGTACCGCCTCATCGATATTCTCCCTCTCCGTTTTAGTTGTATTTTTACTAGTTTTGTACTATTTATATTTGATATACTATTTATGTTTGGTATATTTGGATTATCCTATATTTCGGTTCTTGTGTATGTGTGCTTTTATGGTAATGCTAAACAAAAAATATAACAACATTAAAATAGTAGCACAACATAAAAAATAGTAGCACAATATAGCGTATTCAATTAATATAACAACTTGTAAAATAATGTAATGTAATGTAATTTAGCGTAATTTAACATAATATAGTGTTATTCAATATAATTTCAATTAATATAACATATTTTAGTATAAATATGCTAATTATATATCAAAAGAAGTAATATAACAACTAATTTAAACAAAAAATTTCAAATTTTCAGTGTTAAATTTTAATACTTTGATCTTCATAGTGTCTCTCTTCAAAAAACGGGAAAAAAAAAAAAAAAAAAAAAAGGTACATGGCCGGCCATTTTCTGGCCGGCTTAGGGAGGGTACTTGGCCGGCCAGAAAATGGCCGGCTTGGGTATATATCGATATTGAGTTGAGTTCTGAGTATAATTAATAATTTGTATTAAACTTTGGATATTAATAAAAATGTCGGCCCCAAAAGCATCCAATTTTTTGTATGTGTAACATTTATAAAAATTTTTTTTTTTTTTTAAAAGTGACATGGGCGAAGTCATATTAGAAAAGATGTAGGCAGTTGGTAGAAAATTAGGAAAAATAAATTCCGAAAAAGTACTTTTAAATTAGACATTTTTTCAAATTTAAAGTGGAATGACATGTCAAAATATTATTTGTAAAATTTATTTGTCAGTAATTAAATCTCAAACCATTCGAGACTTTAAGTACAGTTGGTAATACAATATAATCATGAAATTTAGATTTTTGAAACATATTTAAATTACAAATTACTAATATTGAGAAATAATTCCTCTGCTAATTTAAAATTAATTATTTCTGAATTTATTTTTTTGTTTTTCTTCCAACAAATTAGACATGTTTTACAATATATAAAAAGAAAACTGGGACGCTATGCCTATGAACATTAGTTTCCAGAAGAAAAAAAATCTGCATAACTGCTGGGAATTCTTCTGGGACTGTCAATAAAAAGTGTATGGAGATGTGATATTAAGTGTATCGTGAAATTGATTTTTTTTTTTTAAGATTGAGTTTTCAATTTATATATTATTTAATAAAATAATCGACCATATTTAGTATTTATTTGCTTGTATACTGTAATATATTTTTACGTAATTTGACTTCCTCCACAAATTCCTGACTACCAACTTTGATAGGAGGTCAATTTGGGACCGAAACTCATCGGACCCAAATTTGAGTCCGATGGACATCAGACCCAACCTGCTCTACTTGGATAGTCGTACCATATACAGGACCATCATTAATTTATTGCTTATGCTTATTCGCTCATGTTCAACTCATCTAATTACGAAGAGATATGCTGTATTTTTCTTTTTATAATTAACAAAGAGATTGCTTTAATATCATCTCAGAGATTGACATGGATCAGCAAATCATACATCCAATATACTGGTATACATGCATGCATCGAAATATCGAATTATGTAAAATCAAGATATACTCACCTATATATAAATATCAATATGCTGCTCTGGACATTAGCACCTAACAAGCAAAACCTGAGGTATACACTGTTCGAGATATATCTACTACCGTTGTTAGCTCATCAGCATGGTAATGTTCTTTTTTCTTTTCTTTTCTTTTTGAATTAGTACGTGATGACCAACACAAATTTTGTAAGTCGAGATTCAGTTTTTGGTCTAGTGACAATGCCAATATTCTCTTGAAATCTAAATGGAAAAATCACCTGTGAATACTAAATAGTCAGGTGGCTTAACCTTCAACCTTTACTAAAAAGAAAACAAAAATTGTAAGTCATGAAAGGATCTCATTAAATGTGTTAAGCATGTTCTAAAACGAACTTAAAAAGACTTATATTCATAAACATAATTTGATCACTAGCTAGACTATATATAAAAAAAAAAATCAAGTACAATCTGTTGATTTCAAAGCTCCTATTGCCATGCTTTATTTTAGTTGAGAAAAATATTTTCTATATACAGGTGGCAGGTACAGTAGTTGGGTTCTACTTTTTGTTCTTGATAAAATTTTCTACTGCTGGACGAATATATAATGTAGTAGACTATCAAGCTGTTGGAGATGGCACAATAGATGATTCTCAGGTACTTAGCTGAACCAAGCACACAAAAACACACAGGCACACAACAGCATCTAAAATGTTTTAACATGTTTTCTCAAAAGAATAAAATGTTGAACAAAGTAGGCCTTTACCTTAATAGGATCATGTACAAATAATTTGACATAACATTAGTGTTCTTTTGTTTGGGTCATTTTAAAAGGCATTCAAGAAGGCATGGAATGCTGCATGTTCTGATGCAATCCCCGCAACCTTGCTCGTTCCACCGGGAAAGAAATTCTTGATTGGCACAGCTACGTCCTTACAAGGACCTTGCAATTCTCCTGTCAATTTCCAGGTGACAAAATTCTAATAGAAAAATTATCTTTCATTTTAATCTCTTTCCTTCAATTGAACAACCTACTGTTGTCAGTAGAAAATGAACAGAGAAACAACACCAATTTGAAAGACTGCTGATTTACAAAAATCCATAAACATATTGACAAAAGAAAAAGTTATTTCTCACAACATTTTCAGATTGATGGGAATATAACAGCACCTAACAGAATCTGGACAACTGAGAGAATAACTTGGATTTCATTCAACAACATCAATAACCTCAACGTGTACGGCCAAGGGACAATCGACGGCCAAGGCGCAATTTGGTGGGATTGTTGGAATAAACATGTGAGCCACCAATTATCCAATTATCAAAAGAAAATTATAAATTAATAATTCTATAATTTAAACTTATTATCAAATAATGGTTCTTTTTTTAATTTCCTACTTTTTTTTTTTCCTTTTTTCAGAACTGCATCCGGCCTTATGTAAGAGTTTTATCTTAACACCAATTGTGCAATACTAATTTGTCTCTTTTCATGGCCAGATTTTGTTCACTATTCTTATGTTTGTTCTTCTCAGCTAATAGATTTTGATGGTTGCAACAATCTTGCCTTGAGCAATATAACATTGATGAATGGCCCCAGAAGGCACTTAGCATTTCATCAGTGCACACATCTGACAGTTAAGGGGATAACTATAACAGCACCTGGAGATAGCCCCAACACAGATGGAATAAACATAGCAGATTCACAGAATATAAATATCACAGGATCAACATTTGCAATTGGTGCCGTATTTAAAAAATTTGTTTTTATTTTAACAAAAATTAATAGAAAACCATTAACCAGTATGTTTTGACCCTGCATCTCGACTTAGATTTGACAATAATGATACTGTTACAGGGGATGATTGCATTGCAATTTCATCAGGCACCTCACATGTTTCCATCAGTAATATGACATGTGGACCCAGTCATGGCATCAGGTATTAATTTATATGCTTGAGGTGTTTTTTTCTTTCTTGTTACACACACACATTATTCAGTAGCAGAGAGACTGAATTTGCTCGAACGGATCGATCACACTAAGTTCTGAGGATATTTGTGTAATTTTGAACCAATTATAAAGAATTTACAAGATAATTTAGAATTTGAGTGGGACTCAGTTGACCGACTCCAGTCCACTTAGCTCTGCCACTCATCATTTTGTTAGAGAACTTAAAAAAAAAAAAATGTTATGACCATGCCAGCATTGGAAGCCTGGGACGAGGTGGCACAGTCGCAGAAGTAGAACAAATCCATGTTTTCAACAGCAACATTTTTCAGTCTATGACCGGCGTAAGGATTAAGACATGGCAGGTAACAGTTAAAATTATCACAGAATGCTCTTATTTATTAATCACTATTAACCAATTACTCAATTTGAATATTTAATTGCTCTTTATGCTTGTTTAACTAATAGGGGGGATCTGGATATGTGAAAGATGTAACATTTGAGAGAATCAACATTACCCAAGTGGCAACCCCAATTGTTATTAACCAGTTTTACACTGATTATAGCAGTCTGGTAAGCACTTCTGTTCATCACTCCATGTTTAGTTAAATTTAGAATTGTTTTGTTAAACTTTTTGAGAAAATCATTCTATCATATAATAGCATGAAAGAACAATAAGAACAAACCATTTTTTTATTCAAGTTATTTGTCAACTAATCTTCCACCTCAAATTTACAATTTTCAGAAAATTTTCTCCAGAACAGAGGGAAAAGCATGTAACCAAAGCTGTTTAATCCTGAACATAATTCCTTGTTATTTAATTTTGATTATTTTTCCTATCATAATTCAAAAAACTAAAGAGCTGTGTTTTTTTTTGGTATATCTTGCCTATGCATGCAACCTGACTTGCGTGAAAAAAATAAAAAAAAAGGCTAGTAAAGAAGACGCAGTGGCCATAAGCAATGTGAAATTCATGAACATTCAAGGGACGTCGACAAAGAAAACAGCAGTCTGTATACAATGCTCTGCAGCTGTCCCATGCACAAACTTGACCTTTGATACCGTAACTCTTGCGCGTGATGAAGGAGACAACAGAACTGTCTCGGCAACTATTGAGAATGCATATGGCATGTCTGAAGGAATAACCATCCCTCATATATCGTTGTCAAAAAAAATTGCATGATTTTTTATATTGAATGGTGTATATCTGGATAGAATACTGTTACTTGCCTGACAAAAAGGAATTGGCCCTTCTAGTTGAAATCAATAATACTGTGGTTTCAGTAAAAGAGATTAACTGAATTGTGATGAATTGGGAAATTTTTTGTAGTTAGGTTTTCTATAATCATTTCTTTATATAGGTGGTCTCAATGTTAAAGTTTGCTACTATTTGAATAAAGTTTTAGTTTAGACAAGCAAGATTAATTTCTAACATAGACTTCGGAAGATTGTTCATACATACTAACTCTATACTACAACCAGATAAACAGAAATGTAGGGATACAAGCTTTAAAGTTTGCTACTATTTGAATAAAGTTTTAGTTTAGAAACTAGAAACAATGTTACATAATTGTCCTTCTACATCAATGGTAGAAACTAGAAACAATGTAATTTACTTTCATATCAATGTCCATGATGAGAAATTGTATATTGAGAGTTTGTTATAAGTACAAGAAATTAAGATGAGAATGTGATTTGAGGTAAATTCTTTTCCAAGGGAATGAGATCAATATATTATACCATGGAAAGCTCCCAACTAAAAAAAAAAAGATCCAAAAATCTCCTTGGATTATTTTCCTCTAAACTAAATTTCCCTAAGAAAAGCTTATTTCCTTTGAACAAACCACAGGATTATTCACATTCTCTTAATTATTTGTATTCCAATAATATAGAAGCAACAGTTATATAAAATTTGCTGGTTTTGCAACATCATTCAACATTTTTTTTCTTTATTTTTTTTATTTAAAGTTTATTTAAGGCGCTAACAAATTAATCAATATTAAAAACCGATCTCCTTTTAAAAAAAATTAACAACTTCAAATTTAAAAGTCAAATGTTACAAAATTACTGTTAAATCTGATTTATATTTCTTTTCTATGCACATATAAAATATTATAATATTTTGATTTTGTTTTAAATTGGTATGAAGAGCTTGTAAAAATACATTGATATGAACAATTTTGAAAAAAATACATTGATATGAACCAAAAAGTGATATTTTTTTTTTACATATAGAGAAAATAATATAGATAACACTAACAGTTTTATTTTAATATGTGAGTTTTAGAAATTTCGCTATTAAAAAATTATAAGTTGACGCATGAATTTATATCTCATGAGGAAATTAATTAGCAGTACATTTGTGGTTTCCGTTACTAGACCAACATTGACTAAGTACATCTTTCTAGACTTTCCTAGTCAAATAAAATATACTATTAATTTTCTGTAGATATGCTTTAAATATCTCAGTACATCTTCTCTCAAAAAAAAAAAAACCTCACTCAGTATATCAGGAAACCATAAATACACTAAATTATTATGTATACATCCAATAAATTGACATCCATGCGTCCCCTTGAACTACAATAGTATTGATGATCTCACCTATATATATGAAATTCTGCTCTTGACATTAGCATAAATCAAGCAAATTTTCAGTCCAAACATAATTTGCAAGATAAATCCAGGCTATTGTTAGCATGATAATGGTATGTTTATGGTTTTTTTTTTACTTACAATTTTCTTTGTTAAAAATTTCAGATGTTGTTTTATATCAATGAGAGTCCCAAATTAATATCTCAAAAAAAAAGTCCAAATATACTTTTAACAGTTTTTCTTACAAAAAACACAGATAAATTATACATTCATATAAAACCGCAAGATGGTATTAAGTCTGCCTGACGGACACTCGTAACACTTTTAAATTTTTACATTTCCAAAATACAATTACCTTAAAAACTTTACCATTACAGCATCAAGAAAACACAAATACATCAATTCCCAAAAAGTGCTTGATCATTCGACCACTGAAATAAACTCTAATTTCCAACATATTGTTGTATTTTACATTTTTACTGACAATTTTTTTGGTATACAGTCAATCGGGAAAGTAGTTTGGTTGTGCTTTCTATTCTTGCTCAAATTCTCCACAGCAGGACCCCGTTATAATGTACTCGAGTATCAAGCTGTGGGCGATGGAATAACAGATGATACTGCGGTATTATTTATCTCTTTCTCAGTCTCAACAGCTTAGGAGATAACAGATTTCATCTCTTACATTTGTTTCTTTACTTGGATCAATATTAAAACAGGCATTGCTGAAGGCATGGAATTCAGCATGTGCTGATAAATGCATGGCAACGTTGCTCATTCCATCAGGAAAGAATTTCTTGATCAGCAGAGCTACGTCCTTCAATGGCCCATGCAAATCTGCTATCAGTGTCCAGGTAACATGTAATTTAATGGAACAGTTAGTTTTTATTTTATGATCTATTTATTCAATGCTGAAGTTTATGCTATCAGAGAAGTCGAACAAAAATAATTGAAAGCTACTAGTTCAATATATTAGCACAAGAAAGGATGTAAAGGGAAAAAAAGAAGAAGCAGAGAAAACATTTTGACGCCATTTTCGATATCAGAGATCATAATTAATGATCTTGGAATAAATTTTTTACGACAATCCAGATAGATGGTAATATCATGGCACCAAACAAAATTTGGACAAAGAAGGCAGTGAACTTTATTTCATTCAACAACATCAACAACCTCTTTGTGCATGGCCAAGGGATAATCGATGGCCAAGGTGCAATTTGGTGGAATTGTTTCAGAAAATATGTAAGCAATTCAACATATATTTCATTAATATTTACATGTTCTAATATATGTTCTTACTTAATGATGATCATGTTTTCATTTTTTTTTTTTTTTTGGCAGAAATGTATCCGGCCTTTCGTAAGTTATCTCATCCCCTGACATATAACATTCTGTTTCTCTTCTTTATCAGATTTCTATTCAGTTTTCTTATGTCCATTCTTGTCAGCTATTAAATTTCGAGAATTGCAACAATCTTGATGTGCGATACATTAAATTGAGAAACGGCCCCAGAAGGCACTTGGCCTTTCACAGCTGCACAAATATTACAGTTGACCAGATTACTGTAACTGCACCGGGCAATAGCCCCAACACGGACGGAATAAACATATCAGATTCACAGCATATAGAAATCACAGGATCCACATTCGCAACTGGTACTTATTTGTTTATTTTTCTAAATACAGCAGTATGAATAACCTAGTATGTTTTGACAGAATCGATATTGTACATTTCTTTAAAAAAAAAAAAAAATCACGGTTTGGTACAGGGGATGATTGCATAGCAATTTCATCAGGAACCTCAGATGTCAACATTACGAAAATTACATGCGGGCCTGGCCATGGCATCAGGTACAAAAAATGCGCATTGGATGTTCATTGCATTGTATCTGTTGGTTTTATGAATCCTTTTTCTTGAAGCTTAGTGTGTTTATCATAACTTCACAGCATAGGAAGCCTTGGAAGAGGAGGTGTAGCTGCAGCAGTAGAAAAAGTTCATGTTTTTGACTGTAATATTTTGAATACTATGACCGGCGTAAGGATTAAGACTTGGCAGGTACTAACACTAAACTATGTCATGTGCTAAGAGTCTCTTTTCTTACTCATCTAACTATCTTGTTAATAAATTCAAATTTTACTTATAGGGAGGATCTGGATTTGTAAGAGATGTAACATTTGAGCGCATTAATGTTACACAAGTAGGCGCACCCATAGATATTAACCAGTTTTACACTGATGCCCCTCAGGTAAGCATGTCTCGTCATTCCATGCTTTTAAAGCAATCTGATTCTTTAATAATATGAAGAAAAAAAATTAAAAATTAACCACATAAAGTAAGAAAATGTTCAACTATTTTCCTCTACAAAAGTCACTAGTTTCCTAAATTTTTCTCCAGAACAGAGGATAACATAAGTAATTAAAATCTATTTCATTCTGCTATGAGTACTTCCTTTGATATTTTTTTGCATGTGCATACACATTTAACAGTTCCAAACTGATTCCACAGGGACATGCAGTGGCCATAAGTAACGTGAAATTCATCGGCATTCATGGAATTTCAGCAAAGAAAACTGCGATCAAAATAGACTGCTCTGGCACTGTGCCATGCACCGGCTTGTTCTTTGATGATATAAATCTTGCAAGGTTTGGAGGCAACCGAACTGTGCTAGCAAGTACTAAGAATGCACATGGCACAACAAAAGGAAAGATCATCCCACCTATAAAATTGTTAGGGAACTATGAAGGACAATAGCCAAATTCGAATGCGTCTATAATGGAGAAAAAGTAGCACAAGTACATGTTGTATTACTCAAAACTGAATTCACCTCTTTCAGACAAACTTTATTGGCCTTCTTGCTTTTCATATGGAACAGTGTTTAAAATTTGATAATTGGAAAATAGTTTAAATTATAGTTTTTGTAATTGCTTCTATTTCCATATGCCGCGCTCCATCTCTTTATTTATATTACCTGACTAGCACAACCAGTATCAGAATTGAGATATCTTCTAATACAGAATAGTAGATATTTTCCTAATTAATATAATTGTAAGTTAGGGGCTTGACCCCTATCTTATTTATCAAAAAGAAAATACAGAACAGTAGATAATTTCTAAAACCAGAAAGTGTGGCGGACCCTGCATACAAGCTAAGTATATATGTGTTAATACTAACTAAACAAATATAAAGGTATGAGCTTCATTTATATCCATGTCTAACTGAATATCAGGACTGCTTAAACAAGGTATAAGACAACTTACAAATTCTGAGAAGCTTCATTAGCCCCGCAGATATCCTGAGTTCAAACATGTTGGATTCGCGAGTTTTCTCATAACAGAGTGATCCATTAGGCCGTAAAGCCTAGCTCCTAATAAAGTAATATGGGTACAACTAACTAGGGTTATCAGATAAGGAGTCACCACTTTGAGCCAGAAATTCAACTAACCCTGCTTTTCAGATGAGAATCTTAATTAGTGTGGTATAGAGAAATACATGGTGATAAAATGGCAATTGATTATTAAATAGCTATTCATAATTTATAATTCCTATAAAGTTCTCTGCATTTCCTCTTCTTTTTTTCCCAAACACCTCACCAGTATACAATTCACCTATACTAACTCACAGTAGTCACTATACAAATGTACCAATATGAACTTCTTTTTGTTTCCCTGTGTAAGTATTGCAAAACACAAAACTACAAAAAATTATGATATGTCACAAGCTTCAGTTTCAGACCGGCCAAATATTTCATAGCGATTGTTCGCAACGTTGTCATATGCAAAATCCCTCACAAACCTGATTATCAATAACATAATGAAATCAGTTATTAAGATAAAAATTGAAACAAAAAAAAAACAATACAGATTTGTAGTAAATACCTAACTGGACTAAATTTACAACTTACAGAGGAACCAATTTCAGCATCAAGGCAAACTGAGGGAAAGGCAAGCCGAGGTGTTCCATTATTCTTAGCACTGCCTCAGACTTTATGTAGGACCTATTATTAAAATGCTGGTGAGAGAATGTACCAATCAGGTCAGGTACCAAACCACAACTAATGGGTCTGTCTCCATCCTTCACTTCCAATCCTTTCTTAATTGATAAATACAGTGTACTTGTTGTTTAATTGATAAAAACCAGAATGAACCAGTATTAAGTTTGTGGATGAATAGTACCTGTCCTTTTCAACTAAGACAACACTGGATATATCATCTGGCGACCTCCCCGACCTCTGTAAAAGTTTTCTACCAGATTCACTCTGTAGCGACTCGTATCTTATTTTTCTGTTAGAAATTGATGAAGGGAAACTATTTAAGAATACAAAGCAAAAAATATATTCAGATTAATTGAGGTGCAAGGAACAGACCTATTAGGATCGTTGGCTCGGACAAACCGGACGCCTCCATTGCAAAGGTTGCATACGCCTATTTTGTCAGAAGAAAAAAAAGTGAATAAGTAGGAAAGAAAAAGGAAAATAACAAAAACGAAGTAAATAAGAAATGATAAATTCAGAGGGAAAAGAAAAATACCATCAAAGAGCATGATGGGGCGGGTGTCAGTTTGGAAGAATTCGGCGTCGGTGGGCTTCACCCAATCTACCTTAGACGAAGAAGAAGCAACGGCGAAGATTCGGACACGTGTCGGTGGTGACTTCCACTGTAAACGAGCGGCTCTAGGAGAAGGCGGGAGGAGCGACTGGAGCGCAATCATCTCCGAAGAGCTAATTTCTTCGTATTTTCTTTCTATATATACTTGTGCAAGTGATTGAGAAAAAGAGCAAGGCAATGCTGTTCGTAGTTTGTTACTCGAGTCAAATAGCGAGTAACCCGGTTCAGCCCTCTCTACCCGCTAGTGCCTAGTAACGGGTTGGATAGATTGTGATACATCAATGCCAATGGTAATACAATCAGGGAGGAGCTGACAATGACATGCTGTTAATCTGGACCGTCCGGATTAATATAGACGGCCCGGCCCAGTCTGCGCATGACATTCCATTCAATGAAGAGGAGATTAACTCGGAGTGACGTGTGAGGAGCTCATGGGCCGTGCGAGTTGGTGTTATTGGGCTGATTTTCGTGGCTGTTATTTGACCACAGAATCACAGAGAGTATCTAGTTGACTTTTCCTAGGTTTAAGAAATGGTGGTTAAATGGATATATACGCACCGTATCAATTATCAAATGCTTCAAGCAGGGTGCGGATGTTTCTCTTCTGACACCTGACACCATGTATCATGTATGCTTTACCTTTAATTTGAGCTCATGTTGAGCCCAATAATGGTTTGGACACATGATTTAGCTCAGGCCTAGTTTTATTCTCTGATTGATATATCCCCACTCCCCAGTGAGATTGGAGCCCATGTTACTCTGAATAATTATAAACGCTGTCAGTCTAAACTCTAAAGCGAGGTAAATTTATCCAGAATCAACTATCAAGAGTACAGTGTACGCATTGGATGGGTAATTATTGTTTTAGTAGAGATTAACCTCAGCAAGCATATAGATCGCATATGTCATATATAGCTAGTATGACTTTTTTATTCAACTATGGCATCAGAAGTAAATTCGATGACATATCATATATATGTGAAACATAAAAGTATACAACACATCAAAACTTATTGGCTATAATAGCTTCTCTAATATAAATTACTTATTTGCTATAACACCAGCATTCAGCTTATCCTAGAATTAATACCCCCAAAAACTATAAATTAGTAGCACTAATCCATAATATAGAGCTGGGCTATGGTGAGTTGTGAAGTAGATGTCATTTTTACTTCCCGCTCATATTTTCATTTTGAAAATTCCAACAACCGATATGAACCGCTCAACATGTTCTAAATATTAAAATGTGATTGGAGACTAATTTTATAATGTTGGAATTTTTTACTATTTATTAAGCCACTTTGAAAATCGCTGATCCGGTGGTCCAGAAATTTTACTGTTTTTACTGTTCACTGTGGATCAGGAATTTCAAGTGGCTTAATAAATAGTAAAAAATTCCAAAAAATGTAAAATTTAGTTTCCAAACACATTTCAATATTTAGACAATGTTGAGTGGTTCGGATCGGTTGTTTGAATTTTTAGAATGAAAATATGAAGTGAATAAAACGTTGTTTTACTTCACAACTCACCTAGCCTATCTCTCTCTCTCTCTCTCAACTCACATAGCCTATCTCTCTCTCTCTCTCTCTATATATATTATATATACTAATCGTTCATTTATCAACTGCAAACAACAGCAGCAGCCGTGACATGATCACTCTACTCAAATTACCCTTCACCTATGTTAGATCTGCAAAATGAATGAATAGTTTGAACAGTTAGAATATTTTTTATTTAATTTTTAGGAGAAGAAGAAATAATATTAATTATATGGCAAGTAAA
>JAJGRW010005113.1:0-43449 GCA_025461045.1 Carex parvula
GGCTCAATTGGGAAGTGGATGGGAAGACACCATCAATCGTTGCTACTCTTCCTACCAAATTATAAAAGGACCGATAGAACAAACTTGAATATGTTGCGGGCCATCCAGTAGTACCTCACAATACAACAGAAAGTTAATGGTATAGCAAAGCTTACTAGATGTTAGCTTGTTTGGTTTCTCAATAAGTTCGTTGATATGTTGGAGGATGGGCAAGGCTCTGTGATGCAAATTTGGAACCATGGAATTATTTGGATTTATGATGTAATGAACACAATTTGCCCTCCATTCTTATTTTCAGATACTATACTTGAAGCTGAGAGCAAATACCATCTTTCTCCAAACTTTAGTATTGATAGAGATTGCTAAACAATTAACTCATAAGCATTCGCTTGTACTTATCTCCATTCCATTATTAAGCACGTTGGGTGTCCTGATCGTCAACGGTACGATTGAAAGATGAATTTTCGGATTGAATATCAGCCAATTCAATAGTCTTTTTTGATTAAATACATCTTTTTTATGTGTAGAAGTTTAAATTTAGCTTAAAAATACTACCCGCCACACGTATTGCCACACATATTGCCACACGTATTTTCGTTCTGCACCATCGGATTGAATCAAAATCGTGCACATTTGAATCAAATTTTTTCGCTGGGACATTCGATGGAGGCGTCCAGTCTCCATCTCCCAGCGAAAATCTTTTTGTGCCTGTTCCCCTCCCCGACCCTTCTTCCCAATGAAGAAAAAAACCTAATCCGCCGCTGTTCTCTCTCTACACCGGCACCCGCTCTCTGCTGTTCTCCGATCCGACTTCCATGTTGGTGTCTCGCCTCTACCCTAGATGTGGGGACCCTGCGCCGTAGTCACACGCTGAACCCTCTCGAACCGGTGTCCTTCGCAGAATCTCTCGCGATTAGTTTCTCAATTAGCACCTTTCAAGGTAGGTGTTTTCTCGCTGTTTCTTAGAAGATCTCCTTTTCACTCATCCTTTTGATCGATGGTGAGAATATATTCTAGCTTTGTTGATCCTGGTTGATTGTGTACGTAATTTGGTCTAATTAAGTTTCTGATTATCATTTTAGGTTTTGCAAAATGGATATCTGATCTTTTAAAACCCGCCTACTGAGTTGGAAAAGTTGAAGCACAAGAAGAAGAGGCTCGTTCAATCTCCTAATTCGTTCTTCATGGTAAGTCCCAATGATAATTCGATGTTTGTTCGGCATTGACTTAGGTTCCCGCACTCTGGTCAATTTTGCTCTGAATAATATCTATGATTATTCTTTATTTTATCATAGTTTTCCTCGTGGTAATTACCTGTAATTAACGACTGCAGAGCATAGGTGGTCGTTTAACATTTGGACAAAGTGGAGAAATTGAAGTTGTTAGTGCTCGAGGTTAGGCTAATTTTTATGTTTATTATAAATCACGAAATACATATTTTCAAGGATAATTCCAATTCTTTTTGTAAAATGAAAATTTTTGTTAATTTTTTTATACAAAGCAGAACTGATATTTTACCTAATAAAACCCAATTATTTGTGACATTCAGGAGAGGAAGTGGAGGCCAAGGATTCATCAGTGGTGTGGGAGAAACTAAACTGCAGCTTCAACGCATAAGGTGCTCTTTTTCACGAGTACATTGGCATTTTGTATGTGACAGTGACACGATGACTTTTCTTTTTTGTTGCTCATCTTTTCACGGTATATTTGGTTGAATAGGATTCAAGAAATGTGAAACCGTTTATTGGTTCAAATTGAAGAAGTGTGCCGCACCAGAGCACTCCACCGGTCATCTCGAAGAAGACATGGGTGTCCATCAGGCCAAAGACTTGCAACCGTTGCTGTTATTCTTGTAATTAATGTGTATGTATATGTTTAGCTGTAGATATGTTTACACAATGCTGGTATTATACCTTTGATATTATGGTATTTTCCTTTTGTTTAGGGGCATTACCGTAATATCACCTCTCCCACACGCAAGATGAGAATATTGAAGACACCCTGCCTGTTTGGAATCCACAAAGATTAAGCAAGAAAACTATGCATCCCGAAAAAATATATATTGATGGGCATGAATAACATTTAGATTGGAAGAATCAAATTTGAATAATGGAGCTATACAATTGAAGGCATGAATAGCAGCAGATGCAATTTCTAAATCTCTACCCTTGTCTTATTTGTTATACTTTTTTTTTTTTTCTGATAACAAAAAATTGAATTCAAATGTGGATAAAAAAGTATTTAATTAACTATCAGTAAATTTAATTTAAATTTCGCTTTATTTCACTATTCTCTTATATTAGCATTCTTAATCTTCGAGAATTTAAGGTAACCGAGCAAAATTGAATGTTTCTTTATTTGTTAAATTTGTAGGTGAGAAAGAAAAGAAAATCTTCAAATGTTTCTTACTAGGTCTAGAGGCATCCAAGATCCAACGAAGACACAAGCTAACAATCGACACATCATATTAATAACTATTTTCTTTTTGTACCGGATCTTTGTTGCATCCACTTTTGTAATAGTAATGCCTTTATTAGATTAATGGTTTTCTTATGTTTGAAACTATGCTATTGTTTTTGATGCTGTCTTAAAAAAAATGTGAAATATGATATCTACTGTCCTTTAATTTCTTGTGAAAAACATTGACGCCGGAAGGCTATACAGAGTCATTTTTCTATGCTATATATACTGATGTTTCCTTTTGAAACACATGATAATTGCTTTATCAGTGTATTCTGAATATCTGTCTTTTTTCTTTATGAGTAATGTTGTCTCGCATGCATGGGAGTAGGGGTGATGTTTTTGGGCCTTATAGAGATATCATAGATATACCAACTAATTTTTTTTTGACATGATATTAGATTCGAATCGAGTTATTATTTGAAATTATTGGTACTTAGAAATACAGAATCATCACATCATCAAATTATTACTAGAGATCATGGTAATTAAAAATTCATAATCATATAATTATCTTCAGAGATCATGTCCTCAATTTTTGAATAATTATTATTTTCATTGGAATGTTTTTTGTTTTAATAAAAATATGTTTTTATTTTCTTATAATATGTCCCGTTGCATCGCACGGGCACGATACTAGTTACTTTCTATTTAGCTTACAATAAACAGTGGTGGAACTTGGCCGTTGTTCAATAAATAAAAGTAACTAACATTGACTCTTCAGTACATGCTCTCGAGATGGAGGCTATGGCGTATTCGTTTTTCTTGCATACATATGTTTTATTATGGCTTTATTAGTTATGTGCAATTAATTATTTTCCTTTGGTGTTTAATATTGGACAGAATAGTATTTTGAACAAACAAAAACAAAATGAAAATTAAGGGTTACAATTCAAACTTCTAAGATTTTGTAATTTCAATTGTCACAATGACATATCATAGATAATTAGTACATATAGAGCTTAATCATTGATAATTTGGGTTTAAAATATACAATTTTGTTCCCAATGGGTTTAATTTTGAACTCAAGTATCTGTAAGTGCACTAACAGTCTCAATTACTTCTTATTCAACAGGGTGTTCAGTAGGGAAGAGGATGGGAAGACACCATCCATTGTTTCTACTCTTCCTACCAAATTATGGAAGGATGAGTACATAGAACGAACTTGAGATATATATAGTGTAGGCCATCCAATAGTACCTCACTGCAATAAAATGAAAAATATTCAAGAATGGTACAACAAAAGCACAAATTATTGGATTTAATTGTGTCTTTACTAGTTATTGGATTCAACTAAAATTATTTTTATTATGTCTTTACTAGTTATGTGGATTTAATTGTTTTTCTTTGGTGTTCAATCGTTATTGGAGATAATTGAATATTTCTTGACTAAAAAGTAAAAATTAAGGGTTAGAATTCAAACTTTTGAGATTTTGTAATTTCAATTATCACAATGACATACCATAGATAATAAGTACATAGAGCTATAATAAAAAGTAAATCTCTTGGAATTGTAAATTGCGCTTAATCTTTGGTAATTCGTTGGTAATAGAATTTATTTTTTATCCGTTGGATTTGATTTTAAACTCAACTATCTGTAAGTGCAGTAATAGTCTCAATTACTTCTTACTTAACAGGTGGCTCAGTTGGGAGGTGGATAGAGAAGACACCATAAATCAACCTTTTCTACTGTTCCTCACAAATTATTGGAGGATCAGTAGAAGGAACTTGTGATATGGTGTGCAAAAAAAATAAATTCATGAATGATATACAGAAAGCTAGATATTAGTTGTTTGATTATCACTAATAGGTGCTATTAGGTTGGAGGGAAATGGCTGGGCTCTATGATGCAAAGTTGAAAGTATGATTTGTTGAGATCTATGACGTAATAAATAGATGATTCAGATACTATACTTGAAGCTGAGAGCAAAAATGTAATCTTTCCCCATATTTTGGTAGTTAATTGAGTGACAATCAAATAACTACAAAACCTATCAAATTGACTACATGAGTGTTGCGTTTACATGTAAAGTTTTTAAGTTTTCGAATTAATTTAGTATAAAGTCAAGCAGACAAAACTAAAAGATTTATAAGTTAATTTTAATGAATTTTATTTTGGAATATATTTTTACTACTTGACTTTATACTAAATTAATTCGAAAATTTAAAAACATATGCTTCAAAATTTCCAAACAGATGTTGATTTTTCTCAAATAGTTTTATGCTGTTATGGTTTAAGTTGTAATAAGGGGTGTCAAATATTGATATTCCAAAAAGGCCTTGCCAGCTGTTCTTTTTTGGGTAGGTCATAATTTGTGGTTTTTGGGTTAGTGTTTGAGCTAGTCACGTTATATATAATACTTTGCTAGCTTTAATTGCTTAAGATATATATTGATGTATTTAAGTCTCTATCAATAAATGCACTGTCTGGCCTTTTTTTCAAGACGCAATATGGAGGGTTTTCCTCCGGGTTAGTTACTTCTTCATTTGTCCAGTCACTTCATGGGACCCACGAATCAGTGAGTTGGATGCATAACTTTTTCTCCATGAGCATCATTAATTCCTTTTTTGGACGTATAAATTCGGACCGTCTGATTAATTAATTTGATTCAGAGTGTCGAACTTTTTATTTTATTATTATACTGGATCAAAGGCCAAAAAGACTAATGCTTATCATAGAAGTTGCATTGAGGTAACGACATTGATTTCAATTAACCTTCTATTTCACTCTTCTTTTTTGTTTCTTATGGAACAATTGTCCTACCTAGGCTAATAGTACTGGCTACAATAGAAGTTACATAAAAAAAAAGGGATTGAAGCCTTTATTACTGGAAATCTATGTTGCATGGATACGTGTACGGGTATCGTATCGGATACGATACGGATACGGCGATAAGGTAATTTTCAAAAATCAAGGATACGATACGCCTATTATATATAATATTTTGTATTTTTTAATTATATTATTAATTCAACTCTTGTATTATATAAATTAAATATCAAAATGCAACACTATAGCAAAATATAGATTAAATATAATAAATACTCTCTTATAAAACAAATGTGAAGTGCTCTAGTGGTAGAGGGCTATGGGTGTTAAGTCACAGATCCCCTCTTCGAATCTCCGCAGCTGCTAAAAAATATATAATTTTGGCGCGGTGCACGGTGGACCATCTCACGTACCTTGGCGCAGTGCACAATGGACCAGGCGTATCCAGACGAGTCAGAGCGAATTGGAGACCGTATCAAAGGATTAAGGATATGCTACGTAAGCCGATACGCCAGTTGGTGTATCGGATACGTATCGGACGTGTATCGGTATTCAGATACATGTCCGATACGGGTACGAAGCCCAATCCGAAGTATCCGAGTAACATAGCTAGAAAGTATCTAGCAGCCTGGCTGTTCACACTCCTACAAAAAACACATTTACTATCGCCCCTTTACCATTTGGTGTCCTTCCGCATGGATGGTGTATGTAACCGGGGGCAACACTGTAATTAATTTGAACTTTTTACCGACTGTTCAGTCTAACCAACCGATGGCGTTGATGGCCCCCCTCCTTTGCCATCGAGTATATTTTAAGTACAGTTAGTATTTATTGACTCTTTGACATCGGTTTGGCTCAACGGACGATGGCATTGAGGGGGTGACTTTTACCATCTGTTTGTTACATGAGCCGTTGGTGTTAGTACAAAGTAATAACAACTCGTTACCATATTGAACCGATGACATATATTCTCAGAGGCAACGCTGTCAATAATTGGAACCTCAGTTTTAGTATACACTATCTGCTCCATATATTGGACCGATGGTGGTGATGTGATATATATATATATAGAGTATGGCTAATTTGCTTCCGGAAGCATTTCGGACGAGGTGCTTACGGGGGCATATCTTAGTATTTGATGTTCAAACAACAAATCCAAACCGTTAGATGTTCAATCTATATTAAAATCTACTTGGAGACCAAATTTTACATTTTTTGGTATTTTTTTACTATTTATTAAGTTGGTTTGAAAACTGCTGTTTTCAATGGTGCAGAAATTTAATAAAAACAGCGGTTTTCAAACCAGCTTAATAAATAGTAAAAAAATTCCAAAAATATAAAATTTGGTCTCCAAGTAGATTTTAATATAGATTGAACATCTAACGGTTTAGATTTGTTGTTTGAACATTAAATACTAAGATATACCCCCGTAAGCACCTCGCCGAAATGCTTCCGGAAGCAAATTAGCCATACTATATATATATATATATATATATATATATATATTCTAGTAAACCCTAGGTCGATTATCCCAACCCTTTGATATCCCAAACATTAGCTCACTGCAAAAAACAACTTAATTCCCAAAATTGACTGACTAAGAAGCTACGTCATTTGTATGCTAGATCACTCTTCTCTCCTTTATTTTCTATTTATTTTAATCATTATTTTGAATGGTTTTTTAAATTAAGGAATAATTTGAACTAGGATTTAGTTATTTAATGCTATTTTTTTTTATTTTGTATAGGTGAAATGAGTAGCCAAAATAGTAGTTACTCATCAGATCCTTATTGCAATAGATGTCTTAAGCCGACTGTTGTGATGCTTTCGATGAGCAGACAGAATCCCAAAAGGACATTTTATAAATGTCCAGAATACAATCAATGGATGGGCAGGTGCGACAACACTGCCAATTTAAGTAACGTGAGTTTAAATTCTCATATGCAACCTAGCAGACAAGTTGCAAGATATCGAAATGAGGCAGAAGTATCTTCGATTCTCACGAAACAACTAGTAGTATTAATTGTACTTTGTGTGTTGATGCTTGTGATCTGTTTTTTAATTGTTGTGTTGTTGCTTCATATGAAGTAGTGGATTACTTTGTACGTATTGAGATGAGTCACAAGCTGTCCAACAACATGCAAAACATGTTCCGAAAATTAAATCATGTTTCAAACCCAACGCTCGGCAGTTTATGAAAGGCAAATGATAGTGCATTGTTGTTTAATCTCTTACACAAACCCCTTTGAATTAAGTTGTGGTTTGCAAAAGAGTTCAAACAACAATGCAAGTCCACTGTTATGTGTCCATTTTTACACTACCTTAAGCTTGGGTTTAAAACATGATTTAATTTTCAGAACATTCATGTTTTGCAAGTTGTTGGACAGCTTGTGATGAATTTTATTTTCTTTTGATTTACTATATTTTATTTGACACTTTACAAGAATATGCTTTTTCTTGGTTTGGTTCCAAATAAATGGGTTAAACTAACTTTCAACTAATAAAACATGTTCTTAAAATTAAATCATGTTATGATTTCCAAATTTTTGGTGGTGTATGAATATAATGTGACAGTGCATTGTTGTTTAATTTCTTACACAAACCCCCTTTGAATAAGATGTGATTTGCGAAGAATTTAAAGAACAACGCAAGTCCATTGTCACGTGTCCATTTCTACACTGCCAAAAACTTAGGACTAAAACATGATTTAATTTTCAGAAAATGTTTTATTAGTTGAAAATTAATTAGTTTGACCCATTTCTTTGGAACCTAACCAAGATAAAGCATGTTCTTGTAAAATAAAAAAGAAATTGTTGAATATGGTGTGTTGTAATTAATTGTTGTGTTGTAATTGTAAATGGTCATCACTTGCTATACTATTAGCATTTATCCGCATAACACCATCGGTGGAACTACTAAGCAGATGGGATAATCATTACGGAGCCAATGGCATTCTAGTTAAGGGTTTCAATATATATATATATATATATATATATATATATATATATATATATATATAAATATAGGAGGGATCAAGTTACAACAAAGTTACAACAACCATTTTTTTCACTTACAAAGTCCAAATCGTCGATCCAAACCGTTCAACATGATCTCCACAATATAATGTGTTTGCAGATCAAATTTTACATTTTTTTGAATTTTTCTTACTATTTATTAAGTATTTTACAAAAAAAATAGTCATATTAAGACCATTGAATTTTGTACCCATCTTAATAAATAGTAAAAAAATTCAAAAAAAATGTAAAATTTGATCTGCAAGCACATTTTATTTAGATAATCATGTTGGACGGTTTGGATCGACGATTTTGACTTTGAAATTGAAAAAAATAGTTGTTGTAACTCAAATTTGTTGTAACTTGATCCCTCCTCATATATATAAATATATATATATATATATATATATATATATATATATATATATATATATATATATATGAGTGAGCCTATGGTGCTATGCATAGCACGGATGGCTAGTGCACTACGGCTCAATATGATACTTTTTAAAATCCTAACGGTCGATCCAACCGTTCAATGTGATAACCATATGAATATGTACTTCCAAACTAAATTTTATATTTTTTCGAATTTTTTTACTATTTTTTAGATAGGTAGAAAAATCAGTGTTCTGAAAATTCTGGACCATCAAAATTCTACCTATCTAAAAAAATAGTAAAAAAATTCAAAAAAATATAAAATTTAGTTTGCAAGTACATATTCACATGGTTATTACATTGAACGGTTGGATCGACCGTTAGGATTTTAAAAAGTACCATATTGAGCCGTAGTACACTAGCCATCCGTGCTATGCATAGCACCATAGGCTCACTCTATATATATATATATATATATATATATAGAGAGAGAGAGAATGGCTAATATACAAACAATTGTTCCTGGACTCAGGAACAAACGATTCGGTTCTCTGACTTTCAAAGTTCAAACAGTCGATCCAAACCGTTAGATATTCAATTTATATTAAAATGTGCTTGGAGACCAAATTTTACATTTTTTGGAATTTTTTTACTATTTATTAAGCTGGTTTGAAAACTGCTGTTTTCAAGGCTGCAGAAATTTAATAAAAACAGCAGTTTTCAAACCATCTTAATAAATAGTAAAAAAATTTCAAAAAATGTAAAATTTGGTCTCCAAGCACATTTTAATATAGATTAAATATCTAACGGTTTGGATCCACTGTTTGGACTTTGAAAATTGGAGAACCGAATCGTTTGTTCCTGAGTCCAGGAACAAACATTTGTATATTAGCCATTCTCTCTCTCTCTCTCTATATATATATCCAACAACAAAAAAGTGTTCTAGCACTCTCGAAGTGGTCATCACTAGCTAGCTTTCTCCGTCGCGACTCTGTCTCTAATCACTTGTCGACCGCCACCTCAATACAACACCGAGCACTCGATCTCCGTCATTGAATGTTTACGCATCTGACTCTCTGTCTATATCTTTCTAGTGTTTTCTAGTTAGGGTTTAGGATTAGGGGGTTTCTAGGGAAAATATGGTTCTAGGGTTTAGGGTTTAGTTTCATATCTTTAGTTTTTCTAAGTGTTTTTTTCAGCATTTGTAGTTTTCGAGCTTCCTTACTCTTTGATTTGTAATTTAATTTCAGCAATGTCGTCCCAATCATGCCCGCACTCTTCAGAACCCGCAGTAAAGAGGGAAAGGGACCCCACGAGCTGCGGGGATGGTACAAAAAAACTGAGAATGATCACTCCACAATGAATTCATATTACCACTGACAGTGTTGCTGGTTTGGATGTAAGGGTAAAATTCCCTAATTTGGCATTTTTTATTTTTAAATCTTCGATAACATGAAATATGCAAGAACAACCTTGCATTTACATCCAATCACATAGATTTCATTTTTTGAAGATTTGCATCCAGTCAAGACCTATTAGGAGGAATGCAAGAAGAGCAAGGGATTGGATATTAGCTTGAACAAAGCCAAATGCAGCTACAAAGAGGATTACAGCAGCAACATATGTTCTTTCAGATGCCATGCACTGCGAGATGCCTCCCATGAAGCTAGCACCTTGAACTGCAAGTCAGGTAAGGCACCTGACTAAATAACTTTGTGTGTTTTAATAAGTAGTTATCTGTACACGATAGTGATACATTCATCTGTACATGATAGGGGCTTGCTGATGTGATTATTGAGATGGCCAATAAGATGACTAATGAATTGGTGCTATCGAGATGGCCAATACCTGCAGGAGGAATACGGGGTTGGGTCCCGCTTGTAGATCAGGAGACATTGAAAGAACTGGGCCTAGAATTCCAACTACTACATGATTGATATCTTGCGATGCCACTATCTGAAAGAGGAGGCTTCCGCTGCTATATCGGGCCAGGAGTGTTTCGGGTTGAGGGCTTTTATATAACAGTAGGTTTCACATATCTCCTTGATCTTATGACTTATAACAATATCGACGTCTCTATTATCCAAGTCTAGATAATGTGAGTATTTATTATTATAAATAGATATATTATTTTTACAATTAACTCCTTTATTTTTATTCTGACACTGACTATTTTTAGGTATTGCATGAAGCTAGTTACTGAATTAGGTGCCCAAAATATTGTTGACATTGGTTTCTTGAACCCCAGTCCACTCAGCGCCGCATACCATGCTAATGAACAATACTGACAGCCTTTCTAGCTTGGTGGCTTTGCTATTTTGTCATTCCCAGCCAGCCGGTTAGCGTCATCAGATCGGAGGCCTTTGTCATGGCGAACAAGCTGGCTCGAGGAGAGTTGGTTTCTTTGGCGATCCCCACATTGGCTAACCTCTTCAAGGGCATGAGAGTAGTTTCTTCATCATGCAACCCATCTTTCTGCGATGAGGTTATACCTTACCATTATTTGTTTGGCTGGGCTCATATGTATTGGGCGGGGTTATTTGACCAAATAATTATAGATAGCGGTGCAACCGATCACATGTTTAGAAATAAACGATTTATCACCAATCTAGACTCTACCAATATTAATCAATATGTTGTGGTGGCAAATGGTATGAAGGCAAAAATAGATTGTTTAGGTAAAATCAATCTTTTTAACAAAAAAATTGATGGTGTGCTATATTTAAAATCATTTCCCATAAATTTAATTTCGGTGAAAAAATTAACACAAGATTTTAATTGTGAGGCAATTTTCTCTTGTAAAAATGTCATATTTCAGGACCAGAAAACCGGGAAGACGATTGGGGAAGGTTTTCTTAAAAATGGACATTATATTTTGAATCTACAAAAATCGAATTTATGTGCTTTCGCAAAAGTAGTTAGTTGTGATCTTTGGCACAAGAGACTTGGACATCCCTCCGACAAGATTTTAACTAGTATTATAGATTTTCCAAATTCAAATTGTACTAATTGTGATATTTGTAAAATGGCCAAACAAACAAGGCTTCCTTTTTCTCATTCAAATAGTAGAAGTGAAGCCATGTTTAATTGGTTCATTCCGATGTATGGGGACCGACCCCAATTAATTCATATAATGGATTTAGATATTTTGTTATATTTATTGATGATTTTTCAAGAGCTACTTGGTTATATTTGTTAAAATCAAAAGATGAAGTGTTTAAATATTTTGAAGAATTTCTAATCTTATAGAAAATCAATTTGATACTAAAATTAAAATTTTTAGATCGGATAATGGTACGGAATTTGTAAACAAAAATTTCACAAATTTCTTTAGAATTAAAGAAATTATACATCAAACAACATGCATAAACACACCCGAACAAAATAGAGAGTGTCGGAAAGAAAAAATAGACACTTGTCAGAAATGACACGAGCATTATTATTTCAAAACAATGTTTCAAAAATATATTGGTCGGATGCTATTCTTTGTGCCATACATCTAATTAACCGATTACCAAGTAGTGTACTAAATAATAAAAGTCCATTAGAAACTCTTTACCAACAAAAATATAATCTAAATTATTTAAGAGTATTTGGTTGTGTATGTTGGGTTCAGGTTCAAAGAAAAGATAAGTTAGATTACATGTCAACAAAAACCATTTTTTTTTGGATACTCTTCTTATAAGGAGGGATATAAATGCTATGATCCAAAAAATAAAAAATTATATTTTTCTAGAGATGTGATATTTTGTGAAGATGAACCATATTTTAAAGACAAAGAAATAATTAAAGAATCACATACTAATGACCAAGTTTGCCCCATAGTACCTCACATAAATGAGCAAGAGTCTTTACAAAATATTAATCATATTGATGAGACCAATATCCATAAAGAAGAGATGAGTGAAACAATAGTGATGACATTGATAATGAAATAGAGGAAAATTCGGTAGTGCGAAGGTCATCAAGAATACCTCAACCTTCTACTAGACTTAGAGATTTTATAACATATACCATACAATATCCAATACAAGATTTTGTATCATATGAAAATCTTTCAACCTCATAGAAAGCACTTCTTATTTCAGTTAGTAAAGAAGTAGAACCACACAATTATCAAGAGGCCATAACAAAACCAATATGGTGTAAAGCCATGAGAGAAGAACTAAATGCCTTAGAAAAAATGAAACATGGGTAATCGTACAATTACCAAAAAATAAAAAACCCGTAGGGTGCAAATGGATATACAAAATTAAATACAAAAGTGATGGTACCATAGAACGGTACAAGGCAAGGTTAGTGGCCAAAGGGTATACCCAAATCTATGGAATAGATTATAATGAAATCTTTGCACCGGTAGCAAAAATGAACACCGTTAGAATTTTATTTTCTATTGCGGTAAATAATGGTTGGAACCTATACTAAATGGATGTGAAAAATGTCTTTCTTCAAGAAATACTTGAAGAAGAGGTATATATGAATCTACCACCCGGCCATAAATTGGAAAACAATTCTAATCTAGTTTGTAGGTTAAATAAATCAATATATGGATTGAAGCAATCTCCACGGGCATGGCATGGAAAACTTAGCTCCTATTTAAATTATTGTAATTTTAAATTAATAGTGCCGACCATTCTTTATTCACCAAAAATGATAAAGAAAACATAACCCTTATATTAGTATATGTAGATGATATAATAATTACCGGAAACAACATAGAAGAAATTAAAAAAATTAAATGTCAATTAAAAGAAAAATTCGACATTAAAGATCTTGGATATTTAAAATATTTTTTAGGAAAAGAGGTAGCACACTCTAAGTTGGGCATTTTTATTTCTCAAAGAAAATACACTGTGGACCTATTAAAGGAAAGCAGAAAATTAGGTACCGATTTCTACCCCGATTGACAACAAGTGTAAATTGAATAGTGAGAAGGATGGTGAACCATTAGAAGACATAAACCAATTTCAAAAATTAGTAGGCAAATTAATCTATCTTACGGTTACCCGTCCGGATATTTCGTTTGCGGTAAGTCAAATTAGTAGGTTCATGCATTCACCAAGAACTCCATACTTAGAGGCCATACATCGAATTTTAAGATATTTGAAGAAAAACCCCAAAAAAGGAATTTGGATGAAAAACAATAATTCTAATGATATATGTGGCTATTCCGATGCAGATTGGGCCGGAAGTTTTGATAGGAAATCCACTACCGGCTTTTACACATTTGTATGCGGAAATCTAGTCACATGGAAAAGTAAGAAACAAAATATTGTGGCATGATCTAGCGCCGAGACGGAATATCGTGCCATGGCATCAACCGCAAGCGAATTGATTTAGCTCAAGCAACTACTCAAAGACATGGGTATTACTAGTGATCAACCCATGAAGATGTATTGCGATAACAACTCCGCACGACACATTGCATCGAATCTGGTATTTCATGAGCGAACCAAACACATAGAAGTAGATTGCCACTTCGTTAGAGAGAAGGTTCAATCCAAGGAAATAGAAACACCGTATATCAAAAGTGAAGAACAATTGGCCGACGTCTTCACTAAAGGGTTAGGCCCTCGACAATTAGAAGACATTACAAGCAAGCTAGGATTGTACGATATATACACTCCTAGCTTGAGGCAGGGTGTTGAAAATAATTAAGAATAAAGGAACTTGATCTCAGTCGTCCATCATCGATCAATAGGTTAGGATTAGAGTGAAAAAGGAAAATTCTATTTTAGGCAAAAGTACCAACGGTACACTGTTCATAGGTACCGAAAATAGAAAGATAGGTAACGGTACAATAAAACGGCTAATTAGCCTCTGTAAATTATATATAGCAATCTCCTCTGTAAGAAAAAATATACTGTGAATGAAATAAATTTTCTCTCCTCAGTTTTCATAAATTCAACAGCGCACTATTCCTACATTATTCGTTTCCAAACACACTCTTAGTTGCTTTTTGATGTTTTGGGAGGAGATTTCGCAAGGACTTTCAGCAAATATGGTACGGATGCTGAGAGGACAAAAACATCTAGATTTTTTTTTATTTTGATAAATTTTGAAAATGGTTAATTAGATAGATTAAATAGTTCTTTGAAATTGAAGAACGAGGTTGCTTCTTTGAAGCTTTCAGCGGGTATTGGAAAAGAAAATAGGCCTAGATCTTGGGCATATATTCTTTAAATTTGATCGCAAATTATATTTTTTTGAGTAAATGTTGGAAGTCAAGCTACCTAAGTATTTAATACCTTAGTTATTACAACAAATGATTTCTCCCATCCGGATTTCGAACCTATGACCTCTCATATAGAGACCATGTGCCTTTACCTCACTAGATCAAAGTCTAGTTCTTGATAGCAAACTATATTTGATTAATGAAATATATGACCAGAATATAGTGGTATATGACAAGCTAAATTTACTGAATTCCTAGACGCAGAAGAAAGGTAAAAGAAAACGAAAATTCTTGTTGACATGTAATCCATAGTGTTCTTTCTCCAAAAGAAATGGACAAATAAGGACAAGCAAATAGAACTGACAAGCATATAACATAGCGGAAACGCAGTCAAAGTAAATAGAAACTATATAATTGCAATTGTCACCAATATAAAACTTTCACTGTTAATTTATTGAATACAATAGCCAGCGATTTCATGAAAAAAGGAAAAAAAGAAACATAGAAATAAAATATCTACTTCGCAAGCATAACACATATAGAGGCTATTGAATCTTATTTTTCTTCTTTTTTAAATTACAGTGATTACACAATATCTATAATTTAAGTTGTCATTTGCCTAGGTTTGGCAACCAACTCAAGATCCTCCTTCCTCTTGAGCGACAAGCTCGGTGACTCGGTCATGTCAACATCTTCTGGCTTCATCCCACTTGGGAGCTCCCAATCAAATATCCTCAAGAGATTTGCCAGTGCTAACTCCATCGTCAGAAGCGATAGCTGCATGCCGGGGCAAATCCGTCTGCCTCCTCCAAAGGGAACTATCTCGTAAGTGCTGCCATTATAGTTGAATGGATTACCGACAAATCTCTCAGGCCGGTATTCCAATGGGTTGTCCCAAACCTCTGGGTCTCTGCCCATGGCATATGTATTGACAAAGATTCTTGATCCTTTTGGAATGTCATAACCTTCGATGTTACAGTAGTCCATGGATTCTCTCGGAACTAGTAGCGGGGTCGGGGGGTGTAACCGGAAACTTTCGGTGATGGCGGCCTTCATGTATGTCAACTTGCTCACATCTTCGGATTTGAGAAACTCATTTTGCGACGGAATCTGACGCACCTCCTCTTCTAGCTTCTTCAATACTCTGGGATGCCTTAGGAGCTCTAGCATGGTCCACTCCAAACTTATGGCAAGAGGTTCTGATCCGGCTGTCAATGATTGCTGCATACAGAATTAAACAATTAATGAATTTATTTTTAGTGTGAGGCAAAATAAACATTTTATCTTGAGGAGGATTCAAATGCCTTCATTTTTTGTGCTTTCATTATGCCTCTATTTTTTGAACTATACTAAATTAAAATTTAAGACTTAAATGTCAAAACAAAACAGTAAGATGTGATCCACATCGTTTTTCTATACACATGTAAAATATCGTGTCATTTCGATTTTGTTTCAATTAGTATCAAGAGCTTACAAAAATACATTGATATGGATATATTCTCAATGTTGATTTTTCAACTTATTGATTTATATGAAATAAAAGTTGTAAATGATAATGTTTTAAGTGCATGTAGAGAAAATAATATAGATCATATTTAATGGTTTTTATTTTGCCATATAAATTATAGAACATTTGTTATTATTAATTTAAAATTTTGAGGAATGATAGAGGCACATGAAATAGAGGTATTCGAACCCACATTTTTTTTTGTTTCAAAAACCTTGCCTAAGGGCTTTTGAAGCCAAAAAAAAAAAAAGTTTCTTCAACAAAGAAAGATGTATGTATTATGAACCATAGCTAGGATATATATATTTTTTTAATTTGAAGATTTTGTTCTTATGCAATAGGAAAAGAAAAAAAAACTCACATAGCAAAGTGCTTTGATGTGCAAATCATTTATCTGGAATTCTTTCTTTTGTTTTTCATCCTTTTGAAGTTTGAGTAAGATATCTAGAAAATCTTGATCACCGTCACTCCTCCCTTCAATACGATCATTGAGAATCTCGGTCATCATTGCGTAGCCGGTCAAAAATATTTTTTGTGCTTCATTTCTCACCTTTGAACCAATAATAGGGCCTATCCATTTGAGAGAAGGAAAAATATCCTCTGGATTAAACTTGCCAAGGAGAGGGACGCTATCGAATACCATGTTCATCAACTTCTCCTCCCTCCCGTCTCTCCTAAACGACTCTCCAGTTATCATATGACAAATGATATCATTAGTCAATTTGTAAAACGTTTTTCGCATATTCATGATGCCTTCGGGTGATGCTGCTGCCTCTTCTTTTACTTTGGTTAACATGAACAACACCTCTTCCTCCCTTAGCGTCTTGAAAGTTTGCATGACTCTTTTGGAACTAAACAAGTGCATGCTGGTGATCTTTCTCAAAGACCTCCATTGCTCACCGTATGGCGCAAAAGCAATATCATGGTGATTATATGACAGGATAGTGGCGGCTTTAAATTGTGGTCGGCTTGCAAAGACGGAATCATGTGTCCTTAGAACTTCACGTGCCATGTGCGGGGAAGAAACGACAAGTGTTGGTATTTCTCCAAGGTGAAGGAGCATGATGGGTCCATACTTCTTTGAGAGCTCTTGGAAAGACTGATGCGCTAATGGACCGAGTTGGTGGAGGTTGCCTATTAGCGGGAGCTTTGGAGGAGATGGAGGGGGGTTGAGCTTGTTGTTAAACTTTTTTGTAAACACCAGGAGCAAAAGGGTTAAGGTGGTGATAAGAGAGATGAAGAATAGTGGAGGACAAGAGTAGGCTTGTTCAATAAGGAGAAGCATTGCTCTCATTTTGGGAGTTCAAAAGTTTAAAACAATTTCTGTTTTGTGAAATTTTGTAGTGAGATACTCATATATATATATATATATCTGGGCAGGGGGTAGTTAAGGTATGTTCGCATCATTCTAGAAGAACGTTTTACAATTTTTTTTTACCACCTTTTGTGGACGTATGGTTCCAAATTTTAACTGTCATGGTCAATGGAGAAATACAATAGAATGTTATCCGTTGTCTCTGTTATGAGGGCGAATATAGAATGATATAGCATGTTCATCCGTAGAAGTTATGTAGCTAATTAGTCAGATAATTGACAGTGCAAACCCAAAATAAGACAGCGACAGTGATGTGTGGTGATAGCTGTCTCTGTTGTGTGGTACCTCATATATTGGAAATGTTGCATTCTAATTAAGAGATGATAAATTTACCATTAAACGTTAGGAACAATGACTGTAACGCTAGATTACATTTTACATACTGTGTGATAGAGGTAGTTATTAGTGGACTTTACAGATGTCCAAGAAAGACTTTTGCCGATCAATACGATCAACTTTTTTTGACGCGGTGTGTTCCGCTAACTTCTTTCTTAAGAACGCATCCTCTAAGCACATTTTAACGTGGATATCATTTTAACACATCCTCCAAGAATGCATCCTTTTTTTTTACATGTTTGTGGACCATCCAAAAACATTGATTTTGTACCTATCTTAAAAAATAGTAAAAAAATTTCAAAAACTATAAAATTTGATCTCTAAGCACATTTTAAAGTGGATATCATGTTGAGCGGTTCAGATCTTTTGCTTGAACTTCAAAATAAAAGATAAAGATGTTAGAGTACGATGGGGCAATGAAGCAATGGGGCATTTGAACCCTCCTCATATATATATATATATATATGGGTAGAACTAGGGTGTTCTTAAGTTCACCAAGCCCCTTGGTGAACTCAAGTCTAAAACCTATCGGATCGGCTTCAAACGATAAATCTGAACAGTTGAAACCCACCTGCCTTACGAGTGATGCGTACACATATAAAAGTTTTATACTTTCGAATTAATTTAGGATAAAATCAAGCGGTCAAAATTAGAAGGTTAATAAATTAGAAGGTCAAAATTTAAAATTTTTGCTTGTAGACTCATCACTTCTAAGGTAGATGGATTTCAACGGTTCGGATTCGTTGTTTGAAGCAGATCTGATGGGTTTTAGACTTGAGTTCACCAAGGGCTTGGTGAACTCAAGTGCACCCTAGTTCTACCATATATATATATATATATATATATAAATATATAATCACTTAAAATATATATGAAATACTAGTATGATCAATAAAAGAAGGGAATTTCAACGAAATTTTAAGAACTTGAGATGATATTTTTTTTAGTTTGAATGGCTGTTACTGGCTTAAGGTGGTTTTTTTTGGGTCATCATGAAAAGCTTAAAAGTCTAAAATTTAATTTGCACTTGTTACTAGTTTGAAAATGACACACATGTACGGTAAACTGCAACGTCTCTTGATCAGATTATTTGGTGTTAGTACCTTGTTTTGAATCATCAACCATGCAAATATCTTCATTCTCATTCTCAACGTGTACATATATTCAATTTCTAGATCTTATGTATATTTGACGACCACACAATAGGTCCATTCTTCATCCTGAGATGCAATAACCTTTAGAAGTGCATCAACTTCTGTTGATAGGGATGGAAATAGCTGTGAATGTTGCACCAGTTGAGATGATAATCTGAATAATTCTAATACTGCCTGTTCTAATAATCTCCCCACAAAGAGCTTATGATGTTATAGATTGTGAAACATTAGTATTTTTTTTTATTCTACTCTACTAATATATGACAACTGTAGTTTGTGTTGGAGTTTGAAATTCTTGTCGAAGATTGTTTTCTTGAAATGATTTTTTATACTTTAAGCTAATACTGAGAATATATATATCTTTTAATTTAAAATCACAATTAGGAGATAGATTATGTGATAGCTATTGTTTGTTATATGATAGTTTTTTTTTTTTTTTCATGTCCTTGCCTTGTCAAAAACGCTATCAACTGAAATGGTGCCATACAAACCTTATTATTTTATCTCAATATAAATTAAATATTCTTTGTGTTTTTTTGTAGCTGGTTGCATCTGAAATGGAGTGACAAAAAAGAGAGTAGGTAACAAGATTCATCAAAAAGCAAATAACTCAGAGATGTGAAGTTCACATCGGCTGTGAAGACTTCTCTGCTACTTATTTAATATCATGTCATAATCGACTGTAATATGTAATAGCCTTCTAGACACTGTATATATATCATCAAGGCCGTTACTTAGAAAAAATCACAGATATATCATTAACTATTTTGAAAATAAATTATACAATATGAAATCCAGGTGTCATTCACGGGGTGAGACTCATCTTGATACACACACACATACATATATATATATATATATATATATATATATATATATATATATATATATATATATATATATAGAGATGGGCTATGGTGCATTGTAATGCATAGGCACCCTTGTGCATTGGACCATAAATCACCGATTCAAAGTCCAAATGACCGATCCAAACCGTTCATCTTGTTCTCCATATTAATATGTACTTGGAGACCAAATTTTACATTTTTTGGAATTTTTTTACTATTTATTAAACCACTTTGAAAATAGCTGATCCAACGGTAAACAGTAAAAAATAGTAAAATTTTCTGGACCACCGGATCAGACATTTTCAAAGTGGCTTAATAAATAGTAAAAAAATTCCAAAAAATGTACAATTTGGTCTCCAAGCACATATTAATATGGAGAACAAAATGAACGGTTTGGATCGGTCATTTGGACTTTGAATCAGTGATTTATGGTCCAATGCACAAGGGTGCCTATGCATTGCAATGCACCATAGCCCATCTCTATATATATATATATATATATATATATATATATATACACACACACACACACACATATATATACACACACACACACCCCAGTTCTACCAAATACAAAACAACATAATTTGTATTAAAAATGCAAAAGAAAAAATCCTTCTTTTTCATTTATTTAAAGTATATACCTAGTAAAATAAATTACATCAAATTTTGCAACTTCATTAAAAAATTTAAATCCCATTCGAAGATTCTCACTATATATATTTGTTGCTGCTATACAATTTGATTATAATTAGTTTTGCTTTAATTCAAGGGCTTTGTATAAAAGGGGAAATTTTGTTTTGCGTACAAGTTATATTGGAACTAAACGCAAACTTCTATTTTTGGTACAGAGATAGCTAGACACGTTCAAATAGATTAAAACGTCAATTATTGGAACTAAAAACAGACTAGCTAATTAATTGACATGTTACAATGAATTAGTACATGAAATTTCAAATTTCAAATATTGTAAGCTCAAGTAATTGAATTTTGTGAACGGAGATGGACACACGGTCTAACATGAAAGTATGCAAACTGCCAAAATAAAATACAAGTAATTACTTCAATCTGTTATTCAACGGACCAATATTTTTTTTTCTATTAAGGAAAAATAGAAATTAAGTGCGAAGGTATGAACTATATTCAACTGAAAATGAACAATTGCTGTGATTCCATCAATTTTCATTAACGACAATTAGAGGTAATAAATGACTTTGGTCAGCAATTAACAATTTATTTCCATGGACCAAATTAATAATTTTCTCTTTATGAGACAGTCCATTGGCCCAATATATCATTAAGAGAATAAAGCGTGCTAGGAAGAGGTGCAAACGGATTGGGCTCCTTAATTCACAATTAATTGCACCAAATAATGTGAGAGTTTTTCAACATCTCTGATCTGGACTAATAATGGCAAAAGACAACATTATTTGAAAAAGCCGAAATTATTTGATGTTCAATTTTGAAAAAGAATGCAAAACCAGTGAAGTGAAACAATTCATATAATTTTTAGAAAGGAAATACCATTTATATCAAGATTTTATAATGCTCGATACACTTTTTTTGTTCGATTTTTGTTTTATTTTCGATGAAAATGACACATGATTAATTTATAAAATTGTTTTGAATAGTTTGATAGTCTAACTAAACATTGAAATTTTTAGTATTATGTAGAGATATGTGTGCTTCTTTTGTAAAGGAAATTTTAGTTTATTTTAATTTGTAAAAAAGTAAAGCAGTTTGTGTGTATATATATAATCCTGGGAGTACATCCAAAAAAAAGGAAGTCTCTATATGATAAATTTTACACAGAAAATGAAGACAAAGCACAACCATTCAAGTTACCTAACCCTTCTTTTTTCAATTTACATAGAAAATGATACATTTTCTGGTCATGTGTCGAAATCTTACTCGGCAAAGGTTCCCTGTTGTCTTTTCTTTTTTCAGGAAAAAAAAATTCATGATCGATATGGATAAGAACCAAATCGGAAAACAAAAAAAAGACATTATATGATTTAATTTCTCAGTTAACCTTAACCTTCACATTTTTAAAATTGCATAAATAGCTTAAAAGGATTAAACAAACGGGGGTAATTAGAAGGATATTTTAAGCAAATAAAATTTTGTTTAATATGTTAATTTCCAATTCATAATCAAGATAGGAATGTTATCTAGCAAGACAACTTCACTAATAATTAAATGTACTGACACCTATTCCAATCATTTTTGTTCATTTCAATTTAAACAAATAATTACCATGAATCAGAAGGAATTTGCGGAGTATGAGAGAGACAACAAGAGAGTAAAAGAAATATCTAATTAAAAAGCAGAGAATTTTTCATCGGAAGTTTTCTTATCTTAATTATTATTTTTGGCATATTTCATCAAGGATTCTCTCTCTGGGGCCGGCAAAAAAGCTCGTGCCTTGTGGCTCGCTCAAGTTCAGTCCGAAAACGAGTGAGCCATGACCACTCTTTTTAGCTCGACACTAATGTTAGCTCGCTTTTGGCTCGTTGGTTTTGTAAACGAGCGAGCCATGAGTTACGTCTAACTCGTAACTAATTCGAAAAAAGAAAACTCGCTCATTTTTGGCTCGAATTTTAAAATGAGTGAGCCACGGTCCGATATTTAGCTCGAATTATAACGTTATCTTTCTCATTGCTCGCTTGCTTTGAAACGAGCGAGCCACAAGCCATGAGTTACTCCTAGCTCGGCTCGTTTCCAGCCCTTCCTCTGAATATATTCGCCAAGCTATACAAATTTACTGTTTATAAAATAGTAGGTAATGATGGGCTATTTAATTACTGAAGCATAATTATAAAATAGTAGGCAAAAATTAAATAAAATCAAATTTGGATCGGTGATTTAATTTCTTAATATCATCCAAATAGTAGGTAATGATGGGCTATGTAATAAAAAATTCTGATAAAATCTACTTAATTTAACTGAAAATGGCCAAATACAATTTCAAAAGATTATGGGGGCTAAGCGTAACAATTTGATCGATGTAGAGTTAATGAGAATATCTAGTCAAATTAAATTAATTTAATTTTGCGACTTTATTCAATGAATCATCTAAATCACATTCAAAGCTTCTAACTTAATTTATTTACTAATTTTGCATTAAGTCAACAGCACATTATAAAAGGGTAAATTTTTGTTTTGCGTACAAGTTTTGACAAGATAATTTTAACTTTTCTTCTTTATGTTTTACTTTTTACTAAATATTTATTTCAGCGAAATTTCCGTCAGAATTAAAATAAAATTTGCATACTACCAAATTAATAGATAAAATTTCAAATATTGTTGGCTCAAGTAATTGAATTTGTGTCCAAAGTTAGACACGTTGCAACATGAAAGGATGCATACTACAAAATTAATACATAAATATTATTTTCCTTCAACGTTAGCAATAATAACCGATTTACTTCACAGTTAAATTCAGTAAAATTCCATTGGAGATGAAATAATTACAGAGGACATTTCAAAAACAAAATTGTATTTGTATCTAGTATATACCAGTTTGTGAGATGTTGGTTTTGTCAAGTAAACAAACCTAACAAGCAAGAGGCTCAGATTGTAACACAAAAACCACCAATTTGACAAGAAAGATTTGGAATTGGTTGAGAGAGACAGAGAGATAGAGACCTTGCCTTTTGGATACTGTATTCGGATACTCTAGAATATTTAGATCAAATAGTTTTCTATCTGTTTAATAAGTACTAAAGGATTCTAAAAATTATATAATTGTCTCCAGGTATATCTTCATATGAAAATAATGTTTAACGGTACAAATAAACTATTTCAATTTTACAAATAAAAATATAGATTCATATTACGGATCAATCAATAATATGCACATTACTATAGCCTCATATATTGTTATTTTTGTTGATTTGCGAGAAATTCATATTCGAAATTTAATATCAACACAACATGCTAATTGATAAGTTAATTTAAATAATTTATTCTATGCGTATGCAGATAAATGCAAATGGTCCTTGACATAGTTCAAATGAATGCAAACATATCAAAAACCAATAGGTACTTATTTGATAGAAGTTATCATTAACGAAATTAATTTCATATCCGACAATCAAAATCCTAATTAATTGTGTGGGTGTCTGCTTTCAGATTGAATTTAAATTACAACTAAATCCCAATTAATTGCGTTCTAAAATGTTTTGTAAGTAATTTGAGCACAGCAATAATAATTCATTAACCAGTGCTTGTTTTAATAGAAATACCCATTTATTAATTAGGGGCTTTTCTACTAATTAAGTCACATTTTAATTCAATTTAATTTTTTAGATATTGATAAGGCCACACCAGCCCACTGTATATGGTTACTTCTCTAGTGTTAGAGGTTATAATTGGGCTCATCATATTCGTAAAATTTAATTATTAATAAAGTTTACACTTCTTAGCCCATATAAAGGAAAAGCCCATTCTGTATTTTCATTTCTTTCTTCAACTTAGGTTCGGGAGCCCATCCAAAAGCCTATTTTAAATTTATAAATACCCATCTTACCCTTTATCAATATATATTTACGCTGCATAGATACAGGTACGGGTATCGTATCGGATATGATACGAGATACGATGCTATGATAATTTTCAACACAATACGGGTATCGGACTATACGATACGGGTATCGCTACGGCTAGAGCGGATCTAAGATTTTCGTCAGGGGGAGGATGAAAAAATAGCGAATCGGGTTTAAATAGCTAATCGGATTCAAACCTATTAACTAACACTAGTACAAAAAACCCTTTCACCGACTGTTAAAAAATTCCTATACCGACTGTTATTGAGGCGTCAGTGATGGCACCGGCGGTATAGGTATATCTTTACTGACGGGTAAATAACAGTCAGTGTAGACACCTACACCGACTGTTTTAAAAAAAAAACAGCCGGTGTTGGCTACCTACACCGACTGTTTTCTTATAAAAACAGCCGGTGTTGGACCCCTACACCGACTGTTTTTTATAAAAAACAGTCGGTGTAGGTAGCCAACACCGGCTGTTTTTTATAAAAACAGTCGGTGTAGGCATAAAATTTGACATGATTATATTTATATCGGAGCTAGCCTCCATATTTTTGCTAGCAATATATTACTATTCGGCATTAATTGACATTAATTAGAATATCATGCAAAAATTTATCTAACAAATTGACATAAAAGAAAGCGCTTTCTGCCATACATTGACTGATACACCTCTGGAACACTGGTGAAGATAGCGCATAAATTGACTGATACTTCCTCTGGAATACATTGACTGATACATCTCTGTAATAAATTGACTGATACTTCCTCCAGTTCTAGGATCAGACTGATACAGAAATATCTAAAATTCAAAAATTACAGAGTGCCTAAAAGCCTGGTACATTGCTGAACCTCTGGAATACATTGACTGATACATCTCTGTAATTTTAGGCATACATTGACTGATACACCTCTGGAACACTGGTTCAGCAAATTGCGAAAAGCCTGGACCAAGTGCCTAAAAAAAAAAGGAAGAAGAACACTATGAACACATTTATAAATTCAAAAGAATTATATCAAACAATGTATTTCATAGTAAGGTGTGTCATTTCAACAAACATATGCATGGCAAAACAATTATACTGGAGAGATAGATACAAGTTATGAAAGGTAAACCACCTAATAGCTCATTCAAATATGTTAGTTCTGTTCTCATAATATTTCCTTTCACTGGCTTCTTTCATCTCATTTCTCTTCTGCACCGAGAAATGCAACATTTAAATATATAGTGCCTTGACAAATTCATCGTGTGGAAGAACAAACATGGCACTGTGTAAAGAAAACAAACAGATAGAAAAAACAATGGAGATCTATGAACCTGATATGCTTCATGATTAGCAACAACCCTCCTAATTATTGTACTAGTTGTGATATTTAATGGACTCTCCAGTTGCTTTAAGATGCCCATATCCATTGGAACCCTATATGGGTTTGGCTGCTCCTGTAAAAGCGATCCATATATCGAAACAAACAAACAAAAATCAAATTTAATCTTTAAAATAAAAGATCCTTATATCATGAAATTTATTACCTTCATAAACCCATATTTTCAGCAATTGTTCCATGCACTACCAAGGAAATATTGAAGGTAGTGATCTGCACTGCAAAGAAAGTTTGCATATGTAAATTGCTCAACACACACAAATTAGAAAGCAAATGAAAGGACAGAATCTACAATTTCTAAAACCTACCATATCTTTTGAAACCTCACAAGGGGCTCATATTATAACTTCATATACATATCGACAAGCTAAGACACTTAGGCTTCTTTCATGCAGATTCATTATTGGGCGATATGCACCTTGGACCGAGCTGCATACAAAGAAAAAAAAGAAAAACAAATTCAGCAATGGAGAAATCTCCCAAGGCCTGAACAACCGGTAATATCTGTGTATAGAAAAGATGAATAAATTAAATTAACAAGAAAATGGAAAAGATTTTTCTTTCATTAGAATAAAAAAAAAACATTAGATGAGAGAGCACCTCCACATGTCCAGCATGGAAAAGATCAAATGCACCATCAATGTAGATTATTCTAGACTCTGAACCTGCCCCCTGCATTACATTAAACAATACCCCTAATTTTCTTTTTCCCTTGATGAAGTACACTAAACTGATAGTCAACATGTGAAAATATAGCTAAATTTAAACCTTTCCATTAGAGAACTGGACTATGCGCCTAGAAGTGGGCAAGAAACGAGAAATGCGGGTCCCACTTCTAGGTGAACCACTGCCGCCATCTAATTTCTGGCCATGGCCATGACTGAACTGCCTTTGCAATGATGCATGGCCATGCTTATATCTAGTAGATCTCTCTCTTACACAAAGAAGCATGCGACAATTTCTTTCTGTTGATATCCAACTGTGAAAACCACAAGGTACTTTGGCTTGAAAGGCAAATCCTGTAAATCAAATTCAACATCAAGATGATTTATCATTTTGCATATACCTCGTTTGGATTTCCCCATAATCTGTGCTGATAAAGATCCGAGTCTGAAACAACAATACCTGGGGGTAGTCTTTCGGCTCCCTTTGGATTTGATGGTTCATAAATCTTGCAAAGAACAAAAAAAATTATTCATTGGGATATTGTATATTTCAGGATGCTTGCTGCTCCTATATAGTTTAATCATTGCATCAAAATTATATATAATTAATGCAGAGTCAGCTGGTTTAAACAAATATGAATTCCAATGAAACAAAAATTGGTTTCCTAGGTAGTAAAATGCCAAAAACCACGTCACCACAAATTTCATGTCATACAAGGTATTATACCAGAAAACACAAGGAAATAATGGTTACCTTAAATAAATCCGTCGAATTATTGTTTGTAGAATGATCTCCTGTATCTCCACCAGACAAAAATTTAGGAGCTGAAATTTTTGGTACCGCAAAAATCGTAAATCACACAAATTCAAGCAAATCACAAAAATCGTAAATCACACAAATTAGGCTGGGGTACTATATTTTTAAAATCGCAAATCGCAAATCACACAGAATAAGATAAGGAAAAGAAAAAATTGACATATCGTTGGAGACAGTGAATTGAGACATTAGGCTGGGGTACTATATTTTTCAGTTTTTGTTGGATTTTACAGTAGATTGAAATGTTTAGGCTGGAATATTAAAATTTGATTATATAATTTTCTTTTGTTTGATAAATACCAGTACCTATTTTCTTTTGTTGGATTTTGGAGATTTTGGAGATTTACCAGTACCTATTTACCAACATCAAAATAAATACCTCTTACCCGTATTTGCTGAGCGGGGAGAGGATGGTCGGCTGAGCGGGGCAGTGAACGGGGGGAGGAACGGCGCAGTGAACAGGTTAGCGGGGTAGCGGAGGCTGGTCGGGGTAGTGAGCGGCGTAGCGGAGGCAGGTCGGGGTAGTGAGCGGGGTAGCGGAGGCAGGTCGGGGTAGTGAGCGGGGAGGCGAAGGCAGGTCGGGGTAGCGAGCGGGGAGGCGAAGGCAGGTCGGGGTAGCGAGCGGGGAAGCGGAGGCTGAGCGGGGCGGAAGGAAAAATGAGAAATTGAGGCAGGTCGGAGAAGAGGGAAATGAATTGGGGCAAGGAGAAGAGGGAAATGAAATGGGGCAAGGCAGATTATAATATTTATCGTTTGAAATTGAGAAATATGAAATTTAGAGTTTGGCGGCTGATCCAAAGAGTAACCCGGTAAATGAAAATTTGAGACAAATAAGAACACCGACGGCTCCGAATAGCAGAAGTTAAAAACAGTCGGTGAAAAAGAATCCATCTAAAACTTAGCAGTGTTGGTGACTACTCAACACGGACTGCTTTTTAAATAAACAGTCAGTGTTGATGACTGCTCAACACCGACTGTTTTTTACAAAAAACAGTCGGTGTAGGGTATTAGCAACACCGACTGTTTTTTAAAAAAATAGTCAGTGTTGGCGACTGCTCAACACCGACTATTTTTTCTAAAAAACAGTCGGTGTTGGTTCACTGACGGTTTTTTGTAATGGAACAGTCCGTGTTGAGGTTCTTCTTATTTACGATTTTACCAGCAGTCTCTACACCGACTTTTACATATTAAAACAGTCGGTGGTTGAGGGTCGGTGAAGGGGTTTTTTGTACTAGTGTAATCGGGTACTAGATAAAAAATAATGCTTTAACTTATAATTTTCAATTCTTTGACTCATAATTTCTGATACTTTAACTTATAATTCTAATTAACAATCATAATTTAAAAATTATTTTTATTTTAACCTTAAATTTAATCCAAATTACAAATCAGAATTTCAATGAAAATGTTTCAGAGAGAATAAAGTTGGTCGGTACCAATAAATATCCATAAAAATTCAAAACTCAAAGGGGCAGTTGCCCCCTCTGATCACTGTGGATCCGCCCCTTGATAATGCAAAGTCTGTCAGGTCCTGAATGTGGGCCCCACATGTCAGGCCCAGTTTTACGTGAATTATTTACTCCCAAATTTATTTATTTGTACATCTGTATTATTTTCAAATTTCAGGATTTAAAGATTTTTGAATACTTTAGAAAATTTTAAATAATTATTTAACAAATTTTATTTCAAATTAGAAAGTACTTGGATATTCTAATCGGACAATCAGAATTTTAAAATTTCATAGTTTCAGATTTCCATTTTTAATATTGATTCAGACATGTCTTAAAAATTTACAGACAAATTACAGATGATCCGATTCGTTATAATTGTTCAAAGATTAGCTAACTAATTTGACTGATATGTTCAGAAAGTTTATATTGTTTTTCTGACATTGAATATATCAATTTTAAATACTAATTACATGTCTGTGCTTGTAAAAAAAAAATTTGCATATTTATTTTTCACCCATCAAATAGTTTGTGTATCGTAATGTATGTTATACTTAATTAAAATATTTCGCTGTGATGTTATATAAATTAATTAGAGTAGAACTAAGGTGTTCTTAAGCTCACCAAGCCCCTTGTGAGCTTAACTCAAAAACTTATCGGATTGACTTCAACATCCAAACCTTTGAAACCGACCTACTTCATGAGCGAGGCGTTTACATGTCAAATTTTAAATTTTTGAACTAATTTAGTATGAAGTCAAGCGGTCATAAAAAAGATGATGTATAAGTTAATTTTAATGAGTTCATTTTTCATCATTTTTTTACCGCTTGGCTTTATACTAAACTAATTCGAAAAATTATAAATTTGACAGGTAAATGCATCACTCGCAAAGTAGAACGGTTTCAATAGTTTGAATGTGTCGTTTGAAATCAATCCGATAGATTTTTGAGTTAAGCTCACAAAGAAGCTTGGTGAGCTTAAGAACACCTTAGTGCTACTCAATTAATTAATTATAAAGTTGATGACATAATCTTCACTTGTTCATCAAATCTGACTACAAACCTCCAAACTCTACGATTCAAGGAATTAAAGAAAAAATAATAATTCAGTGCTGAGCTTGGCATAATTTGATTATTGCTTCACCATTTATAAAGTGGTCTATAATTGAAGAATTTTTTAATTATAGAACTTAATTAAAACTAATAGAGGAAAATCTATCAATTATTTTAATATTTAGATTTCAAAGAAAGAACCGAATTATTGATTCAGGTTTTTTTGGATTGTTCTAACGAAAACGATTTGATTCCTTTGATGTACATCTCATCCCACCTGTTTTGCCACAGAAAATCCACCCTAAATCAATCATTCGGTGGGCCGACATTTTTATTAATATCCAAAGTTTAATACAAATTATTAATTATGCCCAGAATCGGACCAATTATCGAAAAATACCCAAGCCGGCCAGAAAATGGCCAGCTTAGGTCCCTCCCTAAGCCGGCCATTTTCTGGCCGGCTTGGTACCTTTTTTTTTTTCCCCCTTTTTTAGAGAGAGACATTATGAAGATCAAAGTATTGAAATTAAACATTGAAAATTTGAAATTTTTTGTTTAAATTATTTGTTATATTACTTCTTTTGATATATAATTAGCATATTTATACTAAAATATGCTATATTAATTGAAATTATATTGAATAACACTATATTATGTTAAATTACGCTAAATTACATTACATTACTTTACAATACGCTATATTAATTGAAATACGCTATATTGTGCTACTATTTTTTATGTTGTGCTACTATTTTAATGTTGTTATATTTTCTGTTTAGCATTATCATGATAATTTATTTTGATCTGTAAAATATAAAAATAGTACCATAAAAGCACACATACACAAGAACCGAAATATAGGATAATCGAAATATACCAAACATAAATAGTATATCAAATATAAATAGTACAAAACTAGTAAAAATACAACTAAAACGGAGAGGGGGAATATCGCTGAGGCGGTACTCCGACGTTCGCCCGGCGCCAGCGCGGCCAGGCTCCGTCTCTCTCGGGCTCATCTGGGGCATCGGCAGACCTGTATCTGCTCGGCAGTATCCCATCTTGCATCGCCCGTGGAGACTGTCGGTACTGGCGGAGGTGTAGCGAAGATCGATGCGGCAAACCCAGTCCCAAAGGCAGGCTGAGTATGAGACCCGCTACCACTAGCCTCTCCATCATGCAGCATCTCTGTGCCATATCGGGGCCATGCTGGTGCCGACATGACACTCTCCTCGAACTCATGGAGACTGCACGAGAGGGACTTGTACTCAGAAGTATCGGTCTCCGCAGGTGGTGGCATCTCTGCTGGACCCTGCAATCATACACATAAATTATTAAATTTGATCTGACAGAAAAAATTTATTAAAACCTGACAGATACTGAAGTATGACATACATGAGGCTGCACCGGACGTCCATGCTCATCGTACCATGCCGTCCACCCAATGTCGGACAATACCCAACGATGGTAGTCCCACTCTGGATGTGAATCGGGGAAAGATGGCATATCATCTTCCAGAACCGGGCTCGGATCGGGCTCCTGCGGATCTATCTCACGCCAGTTGATGTTCTCTCTGGCGTCTCACAGCATACCGATGATCTTTCCACCGTGCCCGGCATCCTCAACCACATTCGCATTCTTCTTGAGGGTGCGGTACCCAAGCCGTCTCCAGTTCTTCTTTCCCAGCATGCAGATCCCATTCCCGCACTCTTTGATCGAGGCCAAAAGTTGAAAAAAATTTGGCATGTCAGATCAAACCTTGATGTACTACTAAGTTAGACCAAAACTATGTGGTTTTAGGTGCTTTACCTGGCGAGCCCATGCACGACCGTTGGGATGGTAACCATCATCCGTTTTGATCCTGTCGCGGAGATGGGCACCGTAATCACCCTGCAGATAGACACTCGCCATGCAGACCTGCGTATACCACACATCGTACCTCAACTAGGGATCCCCCTGGGTATGTAGATACACATCTGGCTCGTGATAGAAGTCTATATACTGAGGATCCTGGGCCGTCCCGTAGTATGCATCGTAATGGGTGCTCCAGATCCCTATCCAGTCGCCCTCGGTGGGTAACGTTGTAAGGAAGACGTTAGTTGCAATAAAAAGCTATCAAGTAATATGATGTATTTAACAATAAATACAATAGACTACGACTTACCTGTGGGTCTCTGGGAATCAACGCCGCTCGACCAAACTGGCGGAGCACCAGATCTGGATAGTGGTGCTCCACTGTCCAGAAATGTATGAGTGGACCTCGATAGAACCACATTGCCCGCTCTTGCTCGTCAGTCACACTGCCCGGCAAGAGGAACTCCTCGTACAACTGATCGTACGGTGTCCACTCAACAAGAGCCTCAGGCAAACTCTGAAGCTCTGACCGGACTGGCCTAATCCCAACGGTAGCACCGTGGGTCCGATCCTGGTAGTGGTGGAAACAGTACCACTTCTTGGCGTATGCCGGGCATCTAAACACATCTGGCTCTCCCCAATCCGGCGCCTCACTGGAGATAGGACGGCCCACCGGTAACCGTGACCACGACCAGGGCTGAAGCAGGAGTACCGGCCCGTACATCTGCTTCACCGTCGGCTTCATTTTCAAGAACATTACACGTCAGTGTATTTTGATGGATTGATTGATTAAATAATTTACACTAAAATAAGAGTTGGTGACTTACCTCACTACTACGACACAGGTGGGAGTACAGATACGCTAGGACAGCTCCACCCCAGTTGTACGACGACGGCTGCTCAAGGTCCATCAGCAACGGGAGATACATCATCGGCATCTGATTACCATTGGAATCAGGAAACATGACAGAACCAAAAAGGTCCATCACGTAGCCCCGTGTATATCTGCAATACAAAACATATAAAAATTCTAATAGAATCATCGTATTATAAATTAATTAGTTGAAACAAGTTATAAAATTTACCTCTGAATCTCCAGCTAGGTGGAATCTGCCGAGAGACCCGCGATGAAGTGCTGCCGTAACCTCGTCATCCGCAAATGGAACTTCGACCTCCCATGTTCCCCAATGATATAGGAAGGCTCAGCTCCCAAGAACTCCTCGACATAACCTGCGAATCTGGTGCTGTCAGAGATGCCGCCGACGGGTGTGCCACGAATAGACAAACCCCAAAGAGCACTCACATCCTGGAGAGTCACTGTCATCTCTCCGAATGGCATGTGAAACGTGTGCGTCTCGGAACACCATCTCTCCACCAGTCCAGCGATGAGAGATGCATTGATGATGCTCTTCTCTGTCCGCACGATGTCCACAACCTGGTAGAGACCCAGGTTGACGAGGTACGGCTCCATCACCTCGTAGTACTTCATGTGAACGCACCTCAACTTCACATCTAGAAGATCCGTGTCCTGCGTTGAAAAAGGTAATCCGCATGGTGATAACATAATAAAATTTAAACCCAACAAAATTTAATGAAAATATAAGAAAAGGAACGTACCTCACGAGAAGCCAGTGAGACTCGGTGCTCGCTGTGGGGAATCCACAGGAGAGGACTGATGTGCTCCGTGCTGCTAGTACTGATCGGCTCGTCCACTACTGGACGCTGGGTAGGCCGTGCTCTAGGCATCCTGATATCTAAAATAACCTAATTTCGGTGAAATTACGCTTGATCAGCATAATTATGGTAAAAAAGGCCAAAATACCCTAAATATTGGTCATCTGTGCTAATTACACTAAATTACGCTTAATCAGCCTAATTATGGTAAAAAAGACCAAAATACCCTAAATATTGGTCAAACGTGCTAATTTCAGTAAAATTACGCTTAATCAGCATAACTATGGTAAAAAAAGCCAAAATACCTTAAATATTGGTCATCTGTCCTAATTACACTAAATTACGTTTAATTAGCCTAATTATGGTAAAAAGGACCAAAATACCCTAAATATTGGTCAATTGTGCTAATTTCGGTAAAATTACCCTTAATAAGCCTAATTATGGTTAAAATGACCAAAATACACTAAATTACAACAACATAATCTAAATTATAACACCTAAAACCTAAATCCTAAACCCTAAAATAAATAAATTCAAAATTAAATTAGATTAAAAAAAAATTACCTCAAAGAAGAGAGAATTCGGTTGAGAGATGAGAGAATTGTGAGAGGAGAGAGAGAAAAAGGGGTACATAAAGGGTGAAATGCGGGGAAAAAAAAAAGGTACCAAGCCGGCCAGAAAATGGCCGGCTTAGGGAGGGACCTAAGCCGGCCATTTTCTGGCCGGCTTGGGTATTTTTCGATAATTGATCCGATTCTGAGAATAATTAATAATTTGTATTAAACTTTGGATATTAATAAAAATGTCGGTTCGGTGGGTGACAGGGGCACATCATATATCTGCCGACATTTTTATTAATATCCAAAGTTAATTACAAATTAATAAATATATCCAGAATTTATGTAATTTTGTGGTAATTAGAATATTTAATTAGTGCTAAGTTAAGTGTACAAATATTTAGTTAACTATCTCTCAAGTTTCTAGTTCATAAATCTGTCAAATTTTTTGTCATTAAGGCATTAAGTCATTTTGGTAATTTTGAATCACGATTTTTGCGAATCTAAAAATTCCTACATTAGTTTATGATATGAGGATGAAGATTCTAAAATAAAACAGAGAGTTTAGATTGTTTTATTAAGGTAAACAAAAATGACAAAACGAGTACAGCGCTGGATTTTTCTGTTTCCAGTTTTCTGTTTTAGTTAAGATTCAAAATAGAATATCTATAGTTTGGATGAATTGATTTTTGTATTCAAACTATCATTGGAAAGATAATGAAGTCTAGTTTCTAGAAAACTAAATTATGCAATACAAAAATATTACGGATTTTTCTGAAATTAAAAAATTACAGAGACAACTACAATCTGTTTTCCAGAATAGGAACCCGAGATTGAAATGTAATTTTCTCACAAACTAATAAACAATTTTTTGTATACTTTATATTTCCAGAAAGGTGCTTAAGTCTAGTTTTCAGAAATGTATGGCTTGAATCTTAATTTGAAAAATACAATTTTTAGCATAGAAAACACTGACAGGTGCGCAGTAGACCGAAACTGGAAATTTTATGGTTTTCGGTCTCATCATCTTGAAATATTAATTTTTCACAATGACTATTTTGAAAAATCTGTAATATTAGATCTCATTCAAATTTAGGACAGATTAAGAAATAATTCATTATGAATTAATAACATTAAAGGTTTTAATTAGCCATAATGGCAATTAAGAATGAATTAATGATATTAATGATAATTAATTGACAACAAATGAGATTAATGATATTTAATTGACAATGAATGACATTTAATAAATAAATATTTATTCAACTGAAATCATTTTTAGGATTTAAAATGATTTAGATGAATTAAGAAATTGAGAGATAAATGATTAACTAAATAAGATTGAATAGTGCGAAAAGATTGCACTGTGTACTAATTTTGTTATGCAGGAGGATTGTGGGTTAGTATGGCTCAAGATAATCAATGCCTTGCGTGTTGTAACTGATGTGAATAAATATTTGTAATGCGGCCTAAGGTTTCATTGAAAATTAATTAGAGTAATTAAATTATGGCAAAGTTGTAAGTTGTCATTTATGTATTAATTCATTCATGGCTTGCATGCCACATAGGATTTAGGATTGGGAAATTCTAAATGTAATTTTCATTTTATTTTAGAATAGCTCTAAAAATAGAATGAGAATTGGGTGGGTACTTGTAGTTTAGAATTATATCTTTCATAAAGGTGATTGATAGAGCTACAAGAATGCAAGCGGGAGCCATACAACCCACGAAGCTTATGAATATATGAGATTGCTTAAATGGTTAAGTAGGTATTGTTGTATGAATACATAACCTACCAAAATTATTAAAGTCATCATATATTTGATATGTCCATGAAAAATTTAAGAATATCTTTCACTTCTCATTTTATCCACTTTAAGCTAGTAATTAGGAATAAGCATGAGTGTGATCTAAATTACTAGAAATCGTGGAACTGGCATGAATTCGTTATTAGGCCATAAGTGAGTGGGAGTTGTGTGAGGCACATCTTCTTGCTAATTATGTGGAAATGACTTGTTCATGCTTGTTGACCAATAAAATGAGTTTTCTTATAACAAATCACCAAAATCTAGGCTTGGGTTTTGGGAAAGAGAGTTTTATTAAGAAATTGGATCATTCTTTCTTAATGAAAACGACAAGAGTCATAAAGTTAAGTTTTACTTAAAGATTATGATTAGTAAATGATACTTACCTTGGACAAATATTTTAGATGAGTCTATTTATTTGAAAAAGGGTCTTGTGTGACTAATAAAACGGACAAACTTTAAATTTTTGTTAGTACAAATTTTATAAATTCATGAACACTAACATATATCTCTAAAATGAATTTTTGTAGTTATGTCTTCACTTTCTAATTTTCTGTGTTCTATGGTCGAAAAACACCCCCTTGCTAATGCCCTCAAGACAACTGATGTTGACATGGGAAAGACAAAGGAGAAATCTATCTTGTCCATCGCGTCAAATAGAAAGAAGATTGCCAAGAATAAAGGCAAGACAAGTAAGGCTCATGGAGGGGCTCATGCGAGTACCTCCAAGGGAAGCAAGAAAAGAAATGGTCCTAACTCCAACACAGAGTGCTTCCATTGCCATGAGAAATGACATTTCAAAATGAATTGCCCCAAGTACATGCGTGACTTGGATGAAGGCAAGGTTGAACACAAGCGCCCTAAATGTATACTTGTTATTGAACTAAATTTAAATTTAGCCACAACTGTCCAAGATTGGGTAATAAATACCGGATCATGTGCTCACTTAGTTTCTAATGTGCAAGCACTAAAGGATAGGAAACCTCTCTCAAAAGGAGAAGTGGTGTTGAAGGTCAGAAATAGTGCAAGTGTTTCTGCGATCACTGTGGGCACCCTTGATCTTCATTTATCTAGTGGTTTTATTTAAGTTTAAAGGATATTTATCATGTTCCTTCAGTATTTCTAAACATTATTTCTATATCATGCTTGGATGCAGAAGGCTTTTGTTTTGTAATAAATAACTCTTGTATGGTTATTGAGAAGAATAGTTGCAAATGCTTTCATTTCAAATGGATTATATTTGCTTGATTTAAATGAGGATAAACATATGTTGAATATCAGTAACAAGAGACTCAAGATGTCTCAAACGAATGAGACACTCTTATGGCACTATCGCCTTGGTCACATAAATGAGAAACGCATAAAGAAATTGCAGCAAGCAAATCTTCTAGATTTGCTTGATGGTGAAACAATTGGAACATGTGAATCTTGTTTAATTGGAAAGATGACCAAATCACCATTCAAGAAGAAAAGTGAGAGATCAAGTGGCTTATTGGAATTAATACATTCTGATGTATGTGGTCCAATGAGTACTAGTGCAAGAGATGGTTATAGGTACTTCATTACCTTCATAGATGATCACAGTCGATATGGTTATGTGTATCTTATGAAGAACAAAAGTGAAACCTTTGAGAAATTCAAATAATACAAGAATGAAGTAGAGAACTAACTTGACAAGAGAATCAAAGCTCTACGAACTGATCGTGGAGGAGAATACTTGAGTAATGAGTTTAACACATACTTGAAAGAGTGTGATATTATACCACAACTCACTTCACCCGGGACACCACAGTGGAATGGTGTTTCCGAGAGAAGAAATTGAACCTTACTTGATATGGTTCGTTCAATGATGTGTCAAACGGAGCTACCTTTATATTTTTGGGGTCATGCACTCTAAACTGAAGCTCACATAATAAACATTGTTCCATCAAAATCTGTTGAGAAAACACCACATGTGTTATGGATGGGCAAACCATCCAATATATCTTTTCTCAAAGTTTGGGGTTGTGAGGCATACGTAAAACGTACAATGTCAACAAAACTTGAACCCAAAGCAGATAAGTGCTTCTTCATTGGATAGCCAAGAGAAACAAAATGGTATAGCTTTTGGCACAAGTCAACGAATACTATATTCGTTAAAAAGGGTGCAACATTCTTAGAGAAGAAGTTTCTCGAAAGAATCAAAAGCAGTGTGAGTAGGGTGACACTTGAGGAAACTCAAGAGGATCTACTAGTGAATGATCATGAGATGAATGAAGACACTCAAGATGATCATGAAATACCACACGAAACTCCTTTAATCAGTGGAGTACTTAGACTTTCCCACTGAGTGTTCATTTAACTCAAGATGAGTCACAAGAACATAGAGAGCTTAGAAGGTCAACAAGGGAAAGGAGAAGACCCGATTATATAGGGTCTTCATGAAGTCTTGGTAATGGATACTGACGATCCTTTGACCTACAAAGAAGCAATGAAAATAAAAGACTCCAAAGCATGGCAAGAAGCCATGGGATCCGAAATACAATCCATGTATGACAACCAAGTATGAAACTTGGTAAATCTTCTTGAATGATCGAAAGCCATTCGAAACAAATAGATTTTTCAAAGGAAGATGGACATGAATGGTAACTTGACAACGTACAAGGCAAGACTTGTAGCAAAAGGTTTTACTCAAATTCAAGGAATTGACTATGATGAAACTTTTTCACCAGTTGCCATGTTTAAATCTATTCGGATAATGCTAGCTATTGCCGCATTTCATGATTATGAAATATGGCAGTTGGATGTCAAAACAACTTTCCTAAATGGAAAATTGGATGAGGAAGTGTACATAGTACAACCTCAAGGTTTTGAAGATCTGAAAAATAGTAGCAAAGTGTGCAAACTTGAGAGAGCCATTTATGGCTTGAAGCAAGCATCAAGGAGTTGGAACAAACGCTTTGATGAAGATGTTAAAACCCTTGGATTCATTCAAAGTAAGGAAGAACCTTGTGAAAATTTTGATGCTTAGATAGCAAGAAATAAAACAAAAATTTTATTCAACTCAAAACAAACGATCTAGTTATTGTAAGTGCAAGAAACAATCTTAGCCTAATGAAGAAGGGAATAACATAATACCTTGGATTTGATCTCCAAATCAAATCAAGAAGGGTTGTCTTGCTTAGCAACTTCTTATTCTCTTTCTCTTTCAACGGTGGTTGTGCTTTAGCCCTTCAAATGACGAGCCTCCTTAGGTATCCACCGAAAGATTAAAGAAATCATTGTATTTCTAAGGCTAGTAAGAGATTAACAAGTAGAACCTTAATCTTAGTTTAACCCTCTTCTTAATTTCTGAAAACTTCTTAGAGGATTTTTAAATCTCAACACATGAGAGAAAAATGAGAGAGATGAGAAAAGAGCAAATTTCGGCCAAGATATCTGTCACAGAAAAAATTCTGACCTTTCGGTACTAAAACTCTTATATCTTTTTCTAGGTAACTCCAAATGACTTGAAATCTTCACCGTTGGATTCTAGACTCCAGGGGCTACAGATTACATAGGTCATACATCCAGAATGGTTAGTATTTACCCTTTCAAATTTCAGTTCAAAGTTACCTAAAAAATCTGTCCAGAATTTCTTTCCTCTTTAATGAGATTGATTAGATTTAATGACATATTTAAATATCCCTTAAATCATGCCATCACTAATCAATTCTCTCCAGCATATATTTAGGCTTTGGACTTAAAAATATTAATCATATTAATTTATATGCATCTCTTATGTGTCAAAAAACCTATTTAAAATATATCACACATACTTTAAATATTACTAGGATTATTTTATAACATCTTCATGTCATAAAATTGTTCATATATTAATAATATATAATTTGTACAAATTAATTATAACTTCTTATAATTAACATAACACATATTATATACATATCACATATGCTTTATTAATATATTTTCTTTTAATCCTTCATATGGTGTGATCCTATGGGATCCCATCATTATGGCAATGGAATTAAACATTTTAATTTCATAAATCAATGATGCAACTAGCCATGGTATATTGATTACCCAAATGATGTGGATGAAAAAGCACAATGCAAAATCACGATTCCTGTAACATTAAAAAATGTTGTTGTGTCAATTTCTTACCTCATGATATCCAAATAATCGTAAGGTCGGAATGTGTCATCCTTACCAATTATTTTTTCTTGATTTCCTTAAGTTTAATTATGATATGATTATCATATAATCATATTGATGCACATAATACAAACTTTATCAAGGGGCCCAGAGATATCATCACTTATATTAACATATAAGGGACAATGGTTTCTTGATACGTATCGTTCTTCTGCATAAGTTATATGCACTGCAGTAACTGCCTATATAACTCCTGGTTAAAGAGAGCGTTGGACAGTACCAACAATACACATTCCTTATGTAAGAAAAATAAATATCTCAGCCAAAGAATTCTAGACACAATGAAATATCAATGACACAGAACACAATCCATATGATATTTCATTCTTAGGTCTGTCCAGTGCCATACATCTCCATGTATGCACATGTGTGATTAGATCGATAACTCCTTATCGTATAACCTGTAAAACAAGGTCATCATCTAATCACTACACTTATCTTATATGGTCAACCATTGTACCTTGCTGATTGCCAAGATAAGAGACATTTAAGAGTAAACAAATTTATTCATTGTGAAGTTCTACAATTTAAGTCATCAACTCAAATGATCCACTAATTTGAATACTCAAGGTACAAAATAATAAAATCATTCACTAACAAACTAAACATATCATACATATGATCTGGGTCTAGGACACAAACACTAACACCTTGTGTATACAAGAAGGTTAGTGGGAGCCACATTATGTTCTTGGTCTTATATGTCGATGACATATTGCTGATAGGTAACGAAAAATCTTTGATGGAGCAAATAAAGAACTCATTGAAAATGATTTTTACAATGAAAGACATGGGCGAGGCTCAATATATCTTAGGGATTAAGATATATAGAGATAGGTCTCGTAAGCTCATTAGTTTAAGTCAAAATGTATATATTGACAAAATCTTGGAAATGTTCCATATGAAAAAGTCCAAGAAAGGAAATGTACTAATGAGTATGTCTGTGCATCTTAGTAAGTCGCAGTGTGCCACAACACGCAAAGACATTGAATACATGAAGAATGTTTCCTATGCTTCAGCTATAGGTTCCATCATGTACGCTATGACTAGCACAAGACCCGACGTCGCATATGCTCTGAGCATAACAAGTCATCATCAAGCTTCACCTGGTCCTGATCATTGGACTGCGGTCAAGAATATTCTTAGGTACCTGAAAAGGACCAAAAATAAGTTTCTTGTCTATGGTGGTCAAAGAGAGTTCATTGTAAAATGCTACACTGATGCTAGTTTTATGACAGACCCGGACGACAAAAGATCTCAGTCTGGGTATGTCTTTCTTCTGAATGGTGGAGCTGTGAGTTGGCGTAGTTGGAAGCAATCAATTACGGCTGACTCAACCACCGCAATAGAAGTCATGGCGGCAGCAGAGGCAAGCAAAGAGTCTGGATAAAGAAGTTCCTTGAGGAACTAGGTGTCGTTTCATCCAGCGAAGGTCCCTTGGAGCTATTTTGCGATAACAGTGCATCTATTTGGCAAATTAAGGAACTGAAGTCACATCACAAGACAAAGTACATGGACTGAAAATACTTTGTAACTCGTGATTTTATTGAAGAAGGCAAAATTTCATTGTTATGGGTTGACAACAACATCAACACAGCTGATCCCTTCACTAAGCCCTTATCACAAGCCAAAAGCGAAATTCATTTCGAGTCCATGGGTCTACAAGATCATGGAGAGTGGCATGAAGACTAAAGGGGAATTCTAATTTTAGAGTTTATGCATTTATTATGTATATGAAAAACAAGTGGGAGACTGAAGGATATGTGTTTTGAAAGTTATATTTTTAATAATAATTTATATGTTGTTCATGATTTTATTACGAATGTTATTATTCATGCTCCTTGAAATTTATATGTTATATCTTTGGAAGTGTTCAAGAAGATGCTCTTGGTCTTGAACCATATAACTCCTAAGATGAGAAATATTTAATCACTAAATATGTTCACAATCGTGGTAATTAAGGAGGAACATTAATTACCGAGAAAGATTGTCATGTCAATTAAAGTACATTGAAGTTCTATAAATATTGATAAATCATTATCATTTAATAACATTAATATATAAATGTGTATTTTATATATTGAACATAACCTAAATGAATGAAACATTATATGGATTGTGTTATGTGTCATTAATGTTTTTATCGTGTCTTTGAAATCTTAGATATGAGATGTGTAGGTTTTTCACATGAGAAGTATATAATGTTATTGCTATTTAAATACTATCTTATGATAGAAATAAAATAGTAGTTCGTTGAGTACAACTTGTGCAGGAGAAATCTATATGTTAATATTATCATTGTCCCTCAATTTAAGTTATGATATTACTGGGCTCCTTGGTAGTGAAATTATATCGCATGCAATATAACTGATATAGTTATAATTATAATTCACTTGAGAGACCAAGAAAACAAATATAATGCAAGAATGACACGATCCTATTTTGCATATTATTCATAATATAATGTGACAGGGATAGACACGAAATTAGTGGATTGAGTAAATAATTACTATGTCGTTTGGATAACTATAATGTAATGATAGAACCTCTTATAGTCAATAATATAAAGTTTTATATTATTGCCAAGATGACATAGATCCTCTGTACTGTCACACCAACCAAAGAGAAAAAAGAAGTATTTTATATTTCATAATGATATATTAGATAAAATACATGAGATAAAATACTAAAATAAAATGTCATAATATAATATGCTTAGATCATAAATAAATTTGTAAAGTTATGCAAATATTATTTGGTATAATGTTTGAATGCATTATAAGAATAATAAGAATATTACATAATAGAATAATATAATTAATATTATTTTTTCATAAATTAATTTATTAAATCAATCAACAAGATGAGATTAGAGATGATAAAATGGCTAAATAAGGCTAGTGACATTTGTGTAAATAGTTTAAACTTTACACAAATAGTAGCCCTAACCCCTTGCCTATTTTAAGGGGTGTAATTAAGAAAATAAGTGAGAAAAATTCTGCTCCTCTTCTTTGGCCGAAATTTCTCTTGAGCAACCCCAATTTTGCTCAGGCAAAAACCATAGGTGGTTCAACCCTAGGCTGAAATTCTCTCATCTCTTTTTGTTAGGTTAGCCACCAAGAAATCAAATAGCTTATTGATTTGAAGATCATTAGGTGGTTAGATCTAAGCCTTGAACTTTACATCCATCTATTTAAGAGGTGTGCAAGTTCGTTGTTTAGGTTCAAGGTGAACCAAGAGGCACTTCCGAGAAGAACACGAGATTTAGAAGAAAACTGGCTTCTCTCCATCAAGAGATTTGACAATCTCTTTAGGTAAAGGTTTTCATCATTTTCTCTTGCAATAAATTAGATAAGATTAATTTATCTTAATTTAGTACACATTAGTTTGTTCAAGAAAATCTTGTTTGCTTTTGTCGTAAAAATAAGATCTTTTG
>JAJGRW010005114.1:0-25587 GCA_025461045.1 Carex parvula
AAATTAGTCATATCATTATTCTAGCTGATTTTTTTTATTATAATCAAAGTAGCGTTAGGACACATCACGTGGCATGACTTGTCATGACGTGTCCTTTCACGTTACATTTAATTTAATCTAGGCTGGTTATTTTTAGCATTGTAACAACGGTAAAAGTATACTGCGGGTAGAGTTATTTAATTTACAGGTAATTTTATTTTTGGTACTTAATTTATTTCACAACTAGACGTATGGAACAATTTTTTGTTACTTTTCGGAAAGTAAATAATTTTCTGTGATTATTTTGAAGTAAAATTACAGTCCAAAATAAATCAGCAATTTAAAAAAATAAATGAAAATTCTGTGAATAATTTTACGCCATACTTGTTGCTTAGATATCTAAATATAACAAAATTTACCAACATATCAATTAAAGTCTATTTTTTTCCTTCCAAAATATAAAAATATTTCTGCCTGAATTTTGACACGTAAATAATAATTTTCTGTCGTCAGTTCGTTCTCTTCTACGGTTATAGTTCTATATTTAGTTTATTCGTGGTTTTTTGGCCGCCTCTATGAGCTAATTATAAATAGTCGTTCTATTTCTGTTTGCTTCGCTCAGGATACAAGGTAAGTTATGTATCAAGGCAACTTAGGTGAGTCATTTTAATTAGTTACTGTTTTTCATTGATTTCCTCCTTTTTCATTTGAGGATTGCATCTCTTCTTACCCGAATTACTTTTGAGACTAATTATTGGGTATTTTTTTCATTTATTTTCTATTTCCTTTAGTAACATTATTTTGTTTGAAGCTCGTATCTTAGCTTGTGCAAGAGATGAAACTATTTTTCAACTCTTTGTATATCTCTTTTTGTATCCACCACAAGGACAAAATACTTAATTGGTTACTATCTTCTTTTCCTCGTTTCTCATCTCCATTAATGCCAATTTCATTTGAGGATTACACCAATTACTGATCATCCTTTCACAAAAATTTAGACAATTAATTTTGAGACTACTTGCTGGGTATGTTCTCCAAATTCTGACTGTAATTTAACTTCCATTGTTTTTGGATTTATGGAGGTCGTGACTTTTTCCAATATCTTTATTTGATCAATTAAATTTATTTATCCGCTAAATAAGATGAAGTTATTTTCCGACTCTTTCACTTTTTTCTCTTTGTGCCCACCATGAGAAGATGCAGCTTTTTATAAGAAGAAGATGAAATTCTTTCTCGGCTCGTGACAAATGAGTGGCTCACAACATCAAATCGATAAAAACCCTTGGTCTTTGTGCTTCTCACAATACAAACGAGCTATTAATGAACTAACCGAGTTCAAGCTTTTTAGCTAAACTCGTTGACATCCGTAATTGCAGAATATATATTATCACCTATTTCACCAATAATTTATAATTAAAAAAAGAATGATTTATTTCTTTTATTTTTTTATGTTGGTAACGTCAACTTTCTGAATTGTAAACTCATATATATGTTTCTGACTATGTTGAACAGAAAATGGGGAGAAATAAGCTACCGATTCATAAATTGGAAAGTAACAGCCGCCGACAAGCGACATATTCTAAACGGCGATTGGGCATTATCAAAAAGGCCAAAGATCTATCAATTTTGTGTGATGTCGATGTCCTCCTCGTCATTTTTTCCACTGCGGAAAAACCTTCACTTTTCTTGGGGGGAAATAGGTACCTGACAATTTTTTTCAAATTTGCATATTAATTACTTGCAACAACACCAAATAGTAGTTAAGAGCTTGGGTTAGGAGTTGAAACTGCTCCTGTTTAATTATTGGGTTTTTTTTTTTCTTCACTAATGAAATGTATGGTTTTCCAAGTTACAAGGTGTGAAATCCAAAGTCTACAAATTACATTTTCTTGCTTGAAAAGTTTGATAAAGCATGGATGCATGTTCCTTTTCTTGTTCTCATTTATAGTAACTTTGAAGAGATAATTAGAAGATATGGTGGCGTCAGTGCACAAGAAAGGAACAAAAGGTATAAATTTTTCAAAAGGGATTACATTTTTTTATTATTATTTTTTTTTATATTTTCTAACTAAATCTCCTTTTTGACTTGTTTTTTTCAATTGAGCAGAAGAATAGAACACCTTGAGGTAAGTTTCATCTCCATGATCTTTTTTAGGGGTATTGTAATTTATTTATTTATTTAGTTATTTAGTAAACTGTTAATCTAAGTTTTGTTTGGCCTAAACAGGCTTTAAAGAAAGCATTCAAAAAAGTTGATCACGAGGTTAATATGGAAGAACTAGTTAATCAAGGGTCAGTTTTATTTTTATTTTAGTTAATTATTAATTAATATGTTATGCTTTTGATAAATTATTGATTTATTATTTTATTTTTCCTCTTGCAGCTCCCCGCCAGTTGAGGTAATGTTTTGAAAAAGTTGATATCACAAATCCACGCACTACAGGAATAATAATTAATGCAGTTATAAAGATTAGTTTTTTTTTAATACCTACATTAATTATATATATATATATATATATATATATATATATGAAAAGGAGGGTTCAAATGCCTCCTTTTTTGTGCCTCCATCATGCCTCCATTTTAAAAAAAATTAGAAGTCAAAATAAAACCCTTAGATATGATGTACATCATTTTATCTATGCATGTGTTAAAATTCATGATATTTCAACTTTGTTGTGTTTGTCATCAAGAGCTTGTAAAAATGTACTGATGTGGATAATTTCTAGACGTTCACTTTTCAACTTATTAATTCACATAAAAACAAAAACCAACTGTGATAATTTTTTATGAGCACGTAGTGAAAATCATATAGATTACATCTAACTGTTTTATTTTAACGTTTATGTTTTAAATTTTTGAGTTATTAGCTTTTTAAAAATGGAAGCATGGTGGAGGTACAAAAAATGGAGGCATTCGAACCCTCCTCATATACGAAATAGGATTTACTGTTAAGATGTGATTTTCTTTTCTTTTGCAGGAAGTGAAGGAACAATTATTACGTTACACAGACGAAATAAACAGTTTTCTTAATATATTAGGACCATTGGTGTACGTAATCAACTTGAACATTTTCTATACTATTGAAATTTATCATTAGCGAAAAATACTGACAAGGTAGTATTGTGTAATTTCAGTGACATTCCAAATATCAATGAGATTGAAGACGTAAACGTGTTAGATAATCTGGAGAAAGGACTTGTGGATCTAGTTAGTAGTATTCGAGTTCAGAAGGTTTTCTTTTTTTCAATTGTGAACAAAAAAATACAGAATCTTTTTATTTTATGAAAAAGAGATTGCTTTTTATAATAGATAACTAACGAATCCTTTCTTTTCTTTTACTTGTATTCTTAATTCTCAGTGTGGAATGAACCAATTCTTTCCACAAAATGAAGAAGCTAGTCCCTTTGGTACCCTAAAAATGGAGGCCAGCAAATAATGCATCCACATAATCCGATGCTACCTCAAAGGTGAATTGTGTTATATCTGAATTACCCAAGTTATATATAAGCTTAAGAGCACTGTGTTAATATGTATTATTGCATTTGTAGTAACTATTATAATGGCACCAAGGATACCACTGAGTTCAACAATGGATACAACGTCCCAATGAATGCCGCACAAGACTTACTGATCAACCCGATGAATGGAATCCATCAAACAGTTATTGATCAACCCGCTAGTTTGATCCCTCTCACGTAAGATGACAAACTGAATTTCACTCTAAAATTCTCCAAATTCAAAACAAAGCAAAAAAAAAAAATGTTTGCATGAATGATTTTGCGCAGGGAGAACGTTGTTTCCATGGAGAGCGACATGATAGACAACATACTACAAAACAATGGAGGAATCAATGGAAATGGGAATGGGAATGGAAATACAAACAACCACTTCGAAATGAAAGGCCATCCGGAAGCTTCAAGCAATGCATGCGATGATTTTTTTTATAACTTATTTGGACAGAATCCTTTTTTACTGGAAGACAATGTCTAGCAGGGAGTTGAATCAGCGTTGCACCATTCCAACTTCGAAAACAGGACCTTCAAACCATCGTACTTTTAGACCTACATGTGTCAGTTCCATTTATTTCTTTGCTTTGTGTTGAATGTTTGCTTTCTTTGCTTATTTTTGATTGTTTGCTAATTTCTTTGCTTTTTGTTGAATAACTCTCCACTTGCATAACTTTATGCTTGTTATGGATAGAGATTTAGATATTTTCAGGGAATTCCTTAAAATATGCATGGTAGACTTCTATGTGTTGGCTTATTCATGGCCTATCTTAATTTAATTCAGTGTTCTATGGTTATATTTTTAGTTAAAGAGAGAGTGAGAAAGGAAAATAGTGGTTCCGCTAGAAACCTTTAGATTCTTTCAATTTTTCTCATTATTTAATTCATTATTTTGGTACAGATAAAAGTATTTACTGCACTATGTTTTACATGAACTATTTCTAACATCAAAATTACATGCATCTATAGCTTATCACTATTTTATCATATTAGAATACAAATACTAATCCAAAATATATAGAGATAGGCAAAGGTACTTGATAAAGTAGATGATATGCATTATTTCACATTCATATTTAGAAACCGTGTACGTTTGTTTGCATTTGTTCTCGTTCTCTAAACCAACCCCTGCTCAAAATTAATTTCGTGAAGGGACACCTCTCGCTATGCGCGCATTTTCAACTTCTACCCCTTAAATCAAATTTAAGTCCTGCTCTCTCTACCTTGTCTCTTAATTTACTCTATTATGATCTTATTCATTGTTGTCTCTTATCTCCCGGTGCGTGGTAGGGAGTTTATCTCATCATTTGTTTCATCTGCCACCATGATAATTTATGTATTAGAGATTCAACATGATGGCGTCCAAAGCTCTTGATGAGATTAATCTCGACTCTACATGTGAATTGCTTGATTGTTTTACAGTTGTAAAGGAAAATGACACATCATAAATATATCATGAATTGATCAGCATGAAGGAAGTGAATGACATGTCAATCTTCAAGAGCACTTAAATATTTGAGCTCTGCCCTTCTTCCTATTTTTCCTTTAAGGTTCTTTAACCCATTTGTAAATTAAAAGGGCTAAAGATCCATAAAGGGCAACTGGAAAAAAAAATTAGATCAATATTTAGTAGCTCAAATTTGCAAATGATTGTCCTCCTCTTCGTTTTTATCCATCAATTCAATAACCATCAAATTTTCTTTTATGACAATGTATATATGTTTGTTGTTTGTGAATTTTTTTTTTTAATTTTTATATATGTATGTGTATACAATTTTGATTTATTAATAACCCTTTTAAATTTGAATTTACAATTTTTTTTCAAATATGTTTGAAGTTTCTTTTATGTTTCTTTAATGGATAGCAAACATTGATATAAAAACAGTTTTTCGAAAAAAAACAAAATATAAATAATACACGGTTCTTTAGAAATAACCATGTACAAACCATGCAAATTAGGATTTTCATTTTTCCGCCGCCTCTTTTGTAAATTATACACAGTTTTTATTAGCAACCGTGATTGGATAGACTGTATTCTACACGGTTTTTGTTCTTGAACTGTGTAGAAATTGTCCTTCGGGTTTTTTGATTTTTCGTGCCTCTTCGAATAATACTGCCATGTCTTTAATTCTCACCTCCTTCACGGTCTAATGAAATTTCTCTCACTCCTATCTTTCTTCTCACTTCACTTCACTCTCTGTTAGGGATTTGTCTAATCAAATAACTTTTTCTATCTTCTTTGAATACTCCGCCAAATCTAGGGTTTCACTCACCACTTTGAAACCTAGTGTAAAAGAAGTTCAAAGGTAACAATGACTGATGGAGACGTCATAAGCAACTTTTCCGATCCAATACTTGACCTAATCTTAGATCTGCTCGAGCCTAAGGATGCGGTACAGATGTGCGTGTTATGAAATAAGTGGGAGCACCTTTGGTCCTCAACATATATTTCAATGAAGGCTGGGTAGGCTTACCGATGTTCAGCGTCTGGAGCTACATTTAAAGTGCGGAGGGCTCCAAGTATACAATTTAATTTAAAGGTAAATTCAATATGATTCACTTTAATTTATTCTAAGGTTGTGCTTATATATTTTTTTTTCAAATTTAGGAAATGCCTCTAGCAGTTGTTTTTCCGCTCTAGCGGATATTTTCATAAGCTGGAGAATGTCATTGTTTTATCTCTTTGTATGTTTTCATGTATTCAAATGATAAAATAGATAATTAGGAGTTGGCCAAACTTGAAGATGCTTACAATAATACAATAAGAAAGATGTGTAAGTTTTTTTTTACCAAATAGTACTACTTTTGTCATACTTGCAATAGATCTAGGCTGAAACAACACAGAATACATATATAATAACTAACTAGAAAGTTGTGAAAAATCTGATTCCTTGCAAATTGCATGGTTAAATAAAGATATTATTAGTTATGATTTGGTTATTTGTTGTAGATTTATTTCGTATAAAAACTGAACCCTTGGAGGTTGACGTCAAGTATTGGAGAAGTGATGGCACATTAGGACGATTAACTTTTTGTCCTGCAGAGGGGAGTGCAACAGACTTGGGTTCTCCGTTTGAAAAAGAACCATCTTTTGAATTTTATGAAGTCTTCTAGTTTTAATGGATAGACATTTGTTGCATGTATGGTATACTGGAGAATTATGTGAAAACAATCCATTTCTTCGCATAATTGTAAATGTATTTTGTTTATAATTTAGACTGTTTTTGTGTTTTGCAAGTTGCTACTTAAAAGCCTACATTATATTAGATATATATATAACGAGATTCAACCTTATTTGGTGATGTATGTGTTTTTGGTTTGAATAGCTAGTGTTTGCCAACTTCTTCTTGTCTCATTAACTTAGGAATTTGTAAATGTTGAATACTTTGCAAATATGGGTATGGATCCATCTAAGGCAAGAGTAGCATGTGAAGTCAATCACTACTACAAAAAAAGAGATTATACACGGACAATAAAGGAAGAGCTACACGGATTTCCTACCGTGTTTAAATCGAGGGTGTACGATTAGTTCAATAACTACACACGGACTTTTGGCCGTGTGCAATTTTAAAGATTCTACACGTATAACGTCACAAACAGCCGTGTACAAAGACCAGAATGTGTCGCGCTCCATTTACCGAGCTACACGGATATTATCTAAAAAACCGTGTACGATTCTTTTTGTACACGGCCTTTGAACTAAAAAACCGTGTAGCATGACTCTTTCTACACGGACATTTAGTTAAATGTCCGTGTAGCTCTCCTCTTTCTACACGGACATTTAACTAAATGACCGTGTAGCTATCCTTTTTCTACACGGACTTTAGTTAAATATCCGTGTAGAAAGTACATTTTTTTTTTTTTTTGTATTTTTTGTTTTTTCGGCTAGCCTCCAGTTTTGCTAGCCATTTTTGTTACAGAACTATATATTCCAGATTTTCCAGATTTCAAAATCCATATTTTCCAGATTAGCAATAAATCCATATTAGCAAGAAATTCATATTTTTCAGATTAGCCAGAAATCCATATGCAATAAATTATACAATATTCATAATACACCAAATTATACAAAATTATGCAAATCCATATCGATGATTACAAAATTCCATGGCAAACCACCTTGCCCACATGCACCGCACATCGTCGATCTGATCCGAAGAGTAATGATCTTGCTTTGTCACATTCTACAAAATTATAATTTTATAATAGTTAGTATTTCAGAAAAGGTAGATATCAATTGCTTATTATATAGGAAATTCATATGAAGTACATACCGCTTTTGGGAATTCGAATTGTATTCTTTCGACAAAGTCAAACATGAATATCATCGTGTAATAAGCGCATTCCCAACCCTCCTTCTGTTGCGGGCTCTGAAATTTACATTTAGCGGCATTTGTTAGAATGACAATAATTTTTTTAACAAGATATGAAATTTCTAACTCATAAAGTGTGCTCACCACCATGTACTTCCAATTCAACTTGCTTTTCTTGCGCGTGCCCGTGCTATCTGATCCTCCCTCTTTAATATATTTCACAAAAGCCCTTACAAAAGTGAGTGAATGTAATTAGCAATTTTATAATTTGATATGATTGAAAGAAATGCAAACCTATAGAATTATTATTGCTTACTTATTCACAAAAGGCAAGATAACTTTGCACTTGGCGGCAGCCGCGGTCCTTCCTACTGGCTTACAAGAATCAATAATTATGCCCACACTTAAGTACGGCACAATGAGAATCGTGCACCAATGTTTGCTGTTGGATCGAGGAGAAGAATTATAGTACTTTAGCATATAAAAGTCACACGAGTATTTGCTATGATTGATGGTGTGATTTCATTTTTTTATGTTTAACTTTTAATTCCTTTATACAATTCTTTAATTAAAATATAAACAACAAATAAGTTAAGATTAGAACTAACCCCTCGTGGTATGGCATGAGAATGAATTTCTTCTCCTCCGCCTTAGCACGATGCATCGCAGAACACATGTACTCGATAGCCATATCCGGATAATATGTCGCTGCCGTAGAACTCACTTTCTCGGGGTCCAGAAACACGCACAAGTTCTTCCTTTCAACCATCTCATCACAGTTTCGGACTAGCTTCCTGAAAACTCATCATATTGTAATTAGAATATATATTTGAGTTCTATACAATAATGAAAATATTTTAATATCACTAACATGAGGAAAATGGTGATGTGTGAAACATCGAGCCATTTGTCGGATGACGAGTGGTGGAAGAGGTCCTTGAAGTCTCTGAACGACAGCAGGAGCTGCCTGCCTTCGTGTAGAAACATCCCAGGTGGGACAGGGATGATGATAGCCTCCATGCCGTCGGGCGCCGTCATCAAGTAGTCGTGGAGAAGGCGCAAATCATTGGGCAAACGGCTGTATTCTTCTTCTGTGACCATAGGACGGGGCGGTGATTGTGGCGCGTCAGGCGCGATGTCGCAAGCCACCTCCTGACGTACCGGTGAGAGAGCCGTACCGGTAACATCATCTCCTCGTGTCTGTATCAAGTTATAGATGTATTATTCTAGTATTTCAAAAAGAATGAGTTGAATGTAAAAAATAAATGAATTTTTTATGAATTACCTGATCCAAAACAATCTGACTCTTGGGCCATTGGACAAATGACATCCGTGCGTCATCAAGCACAACCGCGTCGTCGGTAGGGACAGGAAGGGGTACGCGCTGCCATCCATCCACGACTAACTCAACCTGCACGCATGCATGGTCGGGTCTTAGCTGAGTATTGTGTACACTTTTGGCGAGTGGATGTACAACGCCCTTAGCAACGATCATAGAAACACTGCCGTTCCGCAGGACGAGGTCGCATGCTCTGGGGTCCTGCAAATTTATAGAAAAGTTGTTTATTCTAGTGATGCGATATTGTCCAACAAGGTTGCAAACAGGTTTTAAATACCTTTAGATTATGAAGAAGTATTGATTACCTTGAGATTATCCAAATCGTCGTTCGCGCCCCACGTGCCGGATGCTTGACTACTTCGCCGAATTCCCGGCGAAATGGGAGGTGGTTGCTCGGATGGCTGCGTAGTTGCTGATCTAATTTGTGTCAACATTGCTTCCATCTCAGCAAACCTTGCGTCGTACTCTTTGCTCACCTCCGCGCGTATCTGCGCAACTATCTCGTCTTTGTTTACCTTGGCACGAGATTTTCTTCGAGGTTTCTCTCCCTCCACTCGGAACACCTCCTTCCAGCCCCTGTAGACCCCTACACCCCTTACTCGACCCGGGTGTTCTGGATTCTCGAGCGCCGCGGACAAGGAATCATTTTGTCGATCGACACTCCGGGCACCCGAGTTGACCTCCTCCTCCACTTCCAACTGTTCAAGTAGAAGAATTAGTTAAAGCAAAAGAACAATTGACGTACTTTCGGAGTTATAAATGACTCTTACCATTCTTTGAGCCACGCTTTGCAACTCCGTTGGGAGTACTATCCTCCCGTCAGCGGTTACCTCGGCTCTACCCATGACCCAATCTTTGCCCCTAGGATTTTGGATCCTAACCACGGGTGAGTCAGAATCCTTGTTCGCATCCAGGACTTTCCTCCATTCTGCCGACTTACCCTCGTAACCACCTGACCCTAGATGGTGTGGATACTTGTTAAAGGCAACGGTCCTCCTGCCTTTATCACTCTTTGCCTTCACGGAAACAAGACAATAACGATCAGTTAGTTTTAGAAAGATAAGTACAAATCGAGAAAGAATAAGCATAAATTTGGCACGAGTTAGATACCTGGAACTCTTCAGTAGACTTCAAAACTTGATACGCATCCCAGTCCTCTTGTTTTAGCCATTTGTAGTAGCCGACCGGATTTCTCCCTTTCTCCATGAACTCCGTCTTCAACGTGCTCTTGTATTGCTTCCATCCATTGTTCATAATCTTCAACGTCTTATTCTTTGGAACATCACTCTGGATGTTCCATTGAGCCTGATTGACACAAAAATTTAGTGTATTTAAATATATATCATACATAAGTGAAAATCCAAGAGAAGAGTTGTTAGGCACTTTACCTTCACCGTGTTCCACCACTCGTCCTTCACCTCTTTCTCGAAATGATCCCATCTCTCAACAAGGATACTCGCATTTTGTTTCACGAAGCTCGTACACCAATTTGAGTATTTCAGCCGTTCTGGTCCCTGCGCACGCCCGTCCTCTGTGAACCAGATTTTGGGTTGGGTCTGCTCAGAATGGCTCGTGCACATTGTAGGCCCTCTTCTCCTTCTTTCTGACGAGGCAGTAGCTTGCTGCTCCTCTTCTTCCATCATATCCTCGTACTCATTTTCATTCGACATGGTGCTGCATGAAATTAAAGATCAAATCATTTGACATATAACCTAGATTAATCAACCAACTTTTGACATATAACCTATATTCATCAAGAGATTAATCAATCACTTGTTGACATATATCCTAGATTATTTGAATTAACCTACATAGAAACAAATTGATCAATTACTATTACCAGTAGATGAGTTATTTAATCAACCAACTCCTTGCTAATTTTATAATTCCAACACATAGAAACATTTAATCAATCAACTAACCTTATAATTCAAACATTTAATCAATCAACTAACATTATAATTCAATCAACTAACATTATAATTCAAACATTTAATCAATCAACTAACATTTAATCAATCAACTAACATTATAAGTCAAACATTATAATTCAAACATTTAATCAATCAACTAACATTATAATTCAAACATTTAATCAATCAACTAACATTACATAACAAATTTTATAATTCCAACACATAGAAACATAAAAAAAAAAATAAACTACTATAGCTAGCTAATAACTCCATGTAAATAAGTAGCAGCAATTTCCTATAGGAGAAACCAGTAAGAATCATCTCTGAAGAAGTGGCCGACTACAAATACCAACCATGTCTAACGGGTTCAAACCCAATAAGAAAAATAACGAGAGAGAGAGAGCTAACCACGGGTGAGAGAGACCACTGTTTAGAGAGAGAGAGACCGAGGTGGAGAGAGACCGAGGCGGCGAGGCGGCGAGGCGGCGAGGTGGGAAGGCGGTGGAGAGCTCGGTGTGAGGGTTTTTGAAACTGATGTGTATTCTCTTTTCGATCGGACTTGTGAAAATTTTGGAAGAGAAAGGATTACGAATAATAGTGTTTTTCTCATTATACACGGACTTTTAACTTAAAAGACCGTGTACAAATATCTTTATACACGGACTTTACTCTAAAGGCCGTGTGCAATACCCTTTCTACACGGACATATAGCTAAAAGGCCGTGTAGCTCTCTACCCTTTCTACACGGACTATTAGCTAAAAGGCCGTGTACCTCTCTACCCTTTCTACACGGACTATTAGCTAAATGTCCGTGTATAAATTGGTCCGACAGGTGGGTCCCAGGTTCAGTAAAGTTCTCTGAATGGTTGCGGGCCGCAATACTTCATATGACAATTTTAACTAATATTTATTTTAACTAATATTAACCAATATTTATTTTAACTAATATTAACTAATATTTATTTTAACTAATATTAAATGTTTGATAAAGTTGAACATATTATTTTAAACATAATATTTTCATTAAACATAATCCTTCCTTAAATATTTTAACTAATATTAAATATTTTAACTAATATTTAGTGAAAACTAATATTTTAACTAATATTTATTTTAACTAATATTTATTTTAACTAATATTAAATGTTTGATAAAGTTGAACATAATATTTTCATTAAACATAATCCTTCCTTAAATATTTTAACTAATATTAAATATTTTAACTAATATTTAGTGAAAACTAATATTTTAACTAATATTTATTTTAACTAATATTAAATGTTTGGTAAAGTTGAACATAATATTTTCATTAAACATAATCCTTCCTTAAATATTTTAACTAATATTAAATATTTTAACTAATATTTAGTGAAAACTAAAATTTTAACTAATATTTATTTTATTTTATTATTAAATGTTTTAACTAATATTTTCAAAAACTAATACTAATATTTGATAATATTATAAGCATTAAACATAATCCTTCATTATAAGCATTAAACTAATATTTGATAATATTTGATAATATTTGATAATACTATTACTCGCATTATGCTTTTTTCTTTTTTTCCCTCTTTTTTTCCTTTTTTATTTGATATATTACAAGCTAAAGTTGCAATATTACAAGCTACACGGTCTTAAACAAAATAAATATTACACATTATGCTTTTTTTTTCCTTTTTCTCCTTTTTTCCACTATTTGAACGGTACCCTCGGCCCATAATCCTTCATTGTGGTCGGACCGCATGTAGTCAGCTTCGTCTACCCCTTCAAGTGTTGCTACCTCAGTTTGCACATCGGTACAAATGGAGGTACTTCGTCGAACTGGTCGTACTCTTCTTCATCGACGACATTTTCTACCCCGACAATCCTTCTTTTTCCGGATAGGACGACGCTCAACCTATCATCACTCGGGTCTTGTACATAAAAGACTTGGGTGGCTTGCTTGGCGAGTATAAACGGATCGTCAACGTGCCCAACCCTGTTTAAATCAACGAGTGTGAACCCGTCGTTATCAACTTTAACACCTCGGTCTTCGACCCATTGACACCGAAACACGGGAATGCTCAGGCGAGGACTGTAAATGAGCTCCCAAATTTCTTGAATAACGCCATAATATGACTTTGATGCTATTACAGCCCGGCCATCTCCGGATCTACTGAATTCTTGAGAGGTCGCCACCAACGTCACCCCACTGTTTTGCATCGTGCTCTTATCACTCTGGGATTTAGTATAAAATGTATATCCGTTAATCTCGTATCCTTGGAATGTTCTAACAACAATTTGGGGTCCTGCGCCAAGTAGTTTAACAATTTCAGGTACGGGGTGTGACTGCACTCTTTCTTTCAGCCATCCTATAAAAGAACGATTATGCTCGTTAGTAAGCCACTTCTGACTCCTCGTGTAGTTTTGTTGTTGAAGGATTGTCATGTGCTCATCTATATAGGGAGCAACATCTGTCATGTGTTGTAGTACAATAAAATGTGCCTTTTGTAGTTCATTTAGATCAGCAACTACGGCTCTCAACCCAATTGTCCCGACTCCTTGGAGCCTTCCCTCGTATCGAGATTTGGAACGCCAATAGGATCCACACCGGTCAAGTAGTTGGTGCAAAAATCAACCACCTCCTCCGTAGAATATCCTTCTATAATGCTGCCTTCGGGTCGATGTCGGTTCCTTACGTATTTTTTCAAGATGCCCATGTATCTCTCGAATGGATACATATACCGAAGGAACACGGGACCACAAATCTTAATTTCTCTCACAAGATGAACAACAAGGTGAACCATGACATCGAAAAAAGATGGCGGAAAATACATCTCAAGTTGGCAAAGAGTAACGACGACCTCCTTTTGCAAAGAGTCCAATTTTAGAGGGTCTATCACTTTGGAATTTATTGCATTGAAGAAAGAACAAAGCTTCGTAATGGTTTGACGAACGTGCTTTGGTAAAATTCCCCGAATTGCAACCGGAATTATATGTGTCAGTAAAACATGACAGTCGTGAGATTTCAGACCGACCAGTTTCAAGTCCTTCATCGACACCAACTTCTTAATATTCGAAGAATATCCTGATGGGACTTTTATACCATTGAGGCATTCACAGAAGCTTGTTTTCTCTTTCTTTGACATTGTGCACAGTGCGGGGGGTAGGTATGTGCGCTTCCCTTTCTCCTGCGGTGCGAGCTCGGGTCGTATTCCCATCTCTACCATGTCTTTTCTCACTTTAATACCATCTTTCGTCTTCCCCGGAATGTTCAATAATAAACCAATTAAACTGTCACAGACATTTTTTTCGACATGCATGACATCTAGGCAATGCCTCACTTCTAAATATTTCCAGTACGGTAGCTCCCAAAATATGGACCTCTTTTTCCAAATATTCTTCGGTAGTGCTTTGGCGCATTTTCCAAAAACAACATCAATGTTTTTTACCCGTTCGAAGACACTCTCCCCGTCTAATGGATGACGAGCCACTCCAAGCTCAATTTTCCCGTTGAATGCCATCTTCTTCTTACGATATGGGTGATTAATAGGAAGAAACCTACGATGCCCCATGAATACATTCTTTTGACAATTTTTCAACCTCAGCACCTGCGTGTCATCTTCACAGATCGGGCACGCTTTTGCTCCTTTACAAGTGTAACCCGACAAATTCCCGTACGCGGGGAAATCATTTACGGTGCAAAATACCATGGCCCGCAAGGTAAAGGTCTCTTTCATATACGCATCCCACACCGGGACGCCATCACGCCACAATTTTTGGAGGTCCTCGATTAATGGTGCGAGATATACATCTATGTCATTTCCGGGTTGTCTGGGTCCTTGGATTAGTAATGACATCATTATATATCTGCGTTTCATGCACAACCAAGGAGGAAGATTGTAGATGCATAAAAGAACTGGCCAAGTACTGTGCCGACTGCTCATACTTCCAAACGGACTCATTCCATCTGAGCTCACCACAATCCTAAGGTTCCGCGGTTCAGAACCAAATTCTTTGAAATGTCTGTCAATGTTTCTCCATTGAGGAGTATCAGCCGGGTGCCTTAGTTTACCGTCATTTTTGCGCTCTTCTTCGTGCCAGCGCAATAATTTTGCATCTTTGGGATTCGCAAACAACCGTTTGAATCTCGGTATTATCGGCAAATACCACAACACCTTAGCCGGAGGTCGGCCACTTGTGTCCTCGTTACAATCATCAGTGTCCTGGTCCTTACGACCTTTATATCGTGAAACACCGCATTTAGGACAGACATGCATGGCCTCGTACTCGTTACGATACAATACACAGTCATTCGGACATGCATGTATTCTTTCGATCTTCAACCCCATTGGACATATCAACTTCTTTGCCTGATATGTTGTACCGGGTAACTCGTTGTTATCTGGGAGCATTTCTCCTAAAATCTGTAATAAGGACGTGAAACTCTTATCGCTCCAACCATTGTCTGCTTTTAAGTTTAATAATTTCAACACAGCTGACAGTTTTGTAAATTTGGTACACCCGGGATACAACGGCTTCTTAGATTCATTAGACAAATTTTGAAATTTATCATAATTTTTATCACTAATTTCATCTTCCACATCACGTAACATATCCTCCAAATTTTCAGTAAACTCGTGTTCTACATTTTCATCAAAATTCCTCTCCATCTCATCATCGTCATTTTCGGGTTCGACGTTAATATCAGAATATTCGGCACTCTCATAATCCTCGTTCCAATCAAGTTCAAAATTATCAGAAATTCCAACATTCTCATCATTCAATTCACGATTACAATCCTTTTTGGCACTACTACTTTCCCCAAATTTCTCACCATGCATGAACCAACATGTATATCTCTTCTTAAATCCCCGACAAATCAAATGAGCTCTAATTTCTTCGATGTCCAAAAATCTTAATAAATTTTTACAATCTTTACAAGGACATAAAATGTCTTCTTCTTTTTTATTCACTCTATAACTCTCAGCAAATTTTATAAACTCATCAACGCGAACCAAATATTCTTCACTGTCACGTCGCATTTCATACATCCAGCTTCGATCCATCTGTAAATTAAATTAAAAAAATGATTTGATCAATTAATCATGCATGGTCAACATTCTCCTTCGTGTACAAAATTTTGGGCTTACAAAGGGCCGGTTTACAATCCTAACCCACTCTTTGAATATTATGTCTCATATGTGAACACATATTAGCGAGATTTAATTAGTATTTGAGAAAAATTCGGCAGCATTTCCCCTTAACTCCCCAAGTATGCGTACGAACCACATACTCGTAGGAGCAATAAGGGAAAATACTATCGAACTTTCCTCAAATACTAATTAAATCCCGCTAATATGTGTTCACATCCTAAATGAGACATAATATTCAAAGAGCAGTCCCAAAACGGGGACTATCCAAAATTAATCCCTATTGGATTAATTTTGAACGGGCATGGACCTAAAAGCATCTAAAGGTCGGTTATTGGACCACAATACGTACACTAATTAATTACATCTAAAATTAAGAATTCAAGAATGCATGAAATGACCTAATTAAATAAGCCTAAATAACAGAAAATTAGAGAAAGAAAATGATTTAAATACATATTACTAACCTTAGAAAGATGGAGAGGAGAAAATACAAATTTAATTCAAAGATCTCAGATCTCAGCTGCTGGCCTCGATCAATTCGCAGAAATAAAAAGCTCAGTTCGAGATGTATGAACTAAAAACTTGATCAAAACGGCGCTCTGGAAGGGAAGATAATAAAACCCTACACTATTATACACGGCTATTTACTTAAATATCCGTGTAGCTCTCCACCTATTTCTACACGGCTTTTTAGTTATAAAGCCGTGTACAATTATACGAATTCTACACGGCTATATTATCAAAAAGCCGTGTATAATGTTCCTACACGGATAATTAGTTATAAACCGTGTAGCTCTCTCAATTATTTGCACACCCACTTCTTTACACACGGATTTGTGGTTTCTAATAAACCGTGTAGCTCTTCTAATAATTCTACACTGATTATTAACTAATTATCCGTGTAGAAATCGTGTAGATCTTTTGGACTCATGTTTGGTACACTGTTTTTAATATAATTGCCAAATCCGTGTACAATGTGCAGTGTACAAAGCCAGTTTTTGTAGTAGTGAATGTCAATTCTTGATCACTTCAGCCGAAAGCATAGCCAGAGGTGGGCACTTGGTACAAGATGCAGACGATTTTTAGCGCGGTACAAAGTTGCGAACTAATGCCTTGTCGCCTATGCTTACTTTATCTATGCAAGGAGCTAGAGGTAGAATAGGCGTCAGGTTCTGTTTTTTTTGGATTTATTTTTACTTCTTTATTTTGAGTGAACAAGCAAACCATGTTTTTGAATATTTTCTTTTCTCTTAAATTCTTGTTCACCTTTAACATTCAATGGAGAGAAACAAAGATGGACGTCATACTACAAAACAATGGAGGAATCAATGGAAATGGAATGGGAATGGAAATACAAAAAACAACTTTGACATGTGTCAGGAGGATTGGCTCCACGAAATCATTGCTCGAAGCTTCCGGAAGGCCTTTCATGTCGAACCAATCCTCCTAACAAATGTCGAAGTGGTTGTTTGTATTTCCATTCCTTTTCCCATTTTCAATGATTTCTCCATTGTTTCGTAGTATGTCATCTATCTTGTTGCGCTCCATGGAAACAACAGTCTCCCTACGCTAAATCATGCATGCAAACATTTTATTTATTTATTTTTCTTTGTTATAAATTTGGAGAAATTTAGGGTAAAATTAAATTGGTTATCTTACGTGAGAGGGATCGGATCAGCGGGTTGATCAATAACTGTTTGTTGTATTCTACACAATTTTTATCCTTGAATCGTGTATAAATTGTCCTTTCAGTTTTTTGGTTTCCCGCGCCTCTTCGAATAGTACTGTGATGTCTATAATTCTCAACTCCTCCAATCTAATAAAATTTCCTCACTCCTCTCTCTCTCTTCCTCTTCACTTTACTCTCTCTTAGGGTTTCTTCTAATCAAATAACTTTTTCTATCTTCTTTAAAACTCCACCAAAGCTAGGGTTTCGCTCACCACTTTGAAACCGCCAGTGTTAAAGAAGTTCAAAGGTAACAATGACTGATCGAGACATGATAAGCAACTTGCCCGACCCGATACTTGGCCTAATCTTAGAGCTACTCAAACCTAAGGGGGCGGTGCGGACGTACGTGCTCTCAAAGAGGTGGAAGTACTTCTGGACCTATTTACCCTTCCTCAGCATATCTTGTGATATTTCGATGAAGACTTGGTAGGCTTATCGATGTTGAGCATCTGGAGCTACATTTCATGTGCGTAGGGCACCAGGTATGCAAATTAATTGAAAGCTAAATTCAATATGCTTCACTTTATTTTATTCTAACATTGTGTTTGTATATATTTTTTTCAAATGTAGGCAATGTTTCTAACAGTTGTTTTTCCACTACAGTGGATATTTGTCACGGTTCACTTTTAGGAACCTTTATGTTAGTACTATATAGACACGATTCCACAACTATGTACAATGTATCGACCTTTTCATACATAATGCATGAAAACATGGTCGCAGAACCGTGTGTCATTAGCTATTCTACCGTGTACAGTCACGTTTTATGTAGTAGTGTATCTAGTTTACAAGCTATAATCCGAGATTAAAATCTAGCATCTCATAAGTGCAAAAGATATAACAATCAAACCTAGAAAATACAACATCTTGCAAAATAAAAATAAGTAACAAAGAGAGATAAAACCCGTTAAACTTTGTCGTGAGCCTCCACGTTACAAGATTTAACCTTCTCGTATCTTCGATGATTCCAAGTCTAGCCTCCAGCTCCTTAATTTTGATTCTAACTTTTTCTGTAGTTTTTTCATGTTTAAATAGCCTTGTATATGCAAAATAATCTCGACAAATTTAATTTATTCGTCTTTAGGATCTCTTAATTATGGTACAAACTTAATTAAGCTTTTATCAAAGATTTAAAAAGAAATTATTAGATACTATTGAAAGTAAATGTAAAAATGAATGGGCTTATTGTCTTTTTTATTTTCATATGGCGACATCGTTATATTTGTTAGAAATATGTTCTATAGGTCAGAATATTTTGGGCCAATTTAATAGTTAATATATATGGATATGTATATGAATTATGGGCCTAATTATCTTCTCTCTTATATGATATTTGTGGATAATTATATATGAATAGGTTCGACCAATTGGTGGAATGAATGAGTGCAAACGAACTGGTGTATAGTCTATATATATATCTGTTCAGAATTACGTACCTGATTTGATCACTCTACAGACAAAATTCATTATACTTGTTTTAACCCACGAAATAGAAGAGGCAGTTTGGATTTGGGATTAGATCCATCTGAACATGCTCCAAATCAGAGATAGAGCAAGAGACATAAAATAGAAAGGGGACTGTCTGTTGGTACTAGCATACCAATTTACGGTTGTTTTCGAACCTATTTGTGTGATACTAGTAGAGACGCAACTGTTATTGCTGGTGCGTTCATCTGACAAGAAAAACAAGAATATAGACGTGGATGTTGTGCTGTTACGTTGATTCGACACAGGATCAAACATAGAAGAAGATTGCTGCTAAGACTCGAATTATCCGCTACACATCTAGTGGTAAAAATAGGTTTATCTTGAATTAGTTTTATACATTTATTCTGGTTTTCGGGTACTGAACAAATCATGAACTGAAACCCTACAATTTTGAGAGCTGAAAGTTTTATACATTGATTATGGTTTCTGGTTTTCTGGTTTTCGAATTATTGCACATATAACTTACCCGAAACCCAACAATTTTGAGAGCTGAAAGTTGAACACATAGACATCTAAATTCATTAAATTTATTTATATATGTTATAAGATTTCAATAACATTCATTATAGGGTAAATTTCGCCAGAGGTCACTAAACTTTGTCTTTTGTCACAAATTGGTCCCTCAAATTTGATTTGTCTCAACCAAGTCACTGAACTTATTGTCATAATTAAGTCACCCTATTACTTTTCCGTCCAAAATTCTAATGGAATATTCTTATTCTGTTAGTATGTTGAACATAATAGGCTCATTCTATTAGTATTTTGAACAGATTAACTAATTTAAGTTACTTTACACCATAACTATTCACACTTCAATGCCGTATGAATACTTAAAATTTAGATATTAATATTTTTACTAAAACTATAGTGCTAGTGATTGTGCAGTGGTTACGCATGCGCTTTTGCGATGGTCGTTACAACAATTATAGCGCTGACACTTGCGATGATCGTTACGCATCTGCTTGTTCTTGGTTTTCTGCGTGTGGTCCCTATCGTGGTCGCTTTCAAGAGACATTTACGGTTCCTCAAGGTAGTTAATGCCCAAGACACGTCTGTGGGTTTCTCATAAATAATTTACGACATAAATATACACACTTTATTATAGTAATTATTAATACTCGACATTTTATATAAGAATACTTGACATTTTAGAGATGAATACTTAACAAGGTATGAATACTTGCTCGATGAGGTATGAATACTTGTACGCCGAGTTATGAATACTTAAACAACGAAGAACCCGAAAGTACTTCACCATGGATCTTATTTGAAAGAGAAAATTACGTAGAATACGTTCGTAGTTTTACATTCACAAAATTCCTCAAAGACTGTCAGAAATATTGACGAGATCAAACAGAGAAAAAAAAAACCCACTTCTAAAAACGTGTAAAAGGTGGGTGTGTGATTGGAGAGAAAAGAAAGTTGATATCCAGTTTTTTTTATATACTTGATGTCTTAGGTATGCATACTAAATATATTATATAGTAATACTTGTGCGCATAAGTATCCATACATGCGCGCGCCATTTGTAAATTTTTTCAAATATAAGTGGTCCCCCTAGGTAGTTAGTGGTCTCAGTTTTACTTTAAGCATCAGTTAGCCGGGAGACGTATAGGGGACAGAATGGAGGCGACTGTTAGTCGCTCCCTAAAATATAACCCTAAAAAGTATTAAATTGGATAGTTCGCAAGCGTACAAACTTACAACAATATAGTTTGGGGTGCCAAATCTACATGCGGATAGTTTTGAATTTCAAATTAAACTATTCAATTATGTAGACTAATTTAAGACTATGAGGGAGATTAAATCTAAGTTAACTAAATTACCACGAGCAAAATTTAATAAGGAAAGTTTTGTAGGACATGTCTCTTAAATTTCCGACTTATACCACAATATTTGATTTTTGAGAAAAAAATAAGGATCTAGGTTCTTATTTTCTTTATTGAATAAAAGGTTTCTAAGGAAAACCTGGTTACAAGGTGAAAAAGAATTAAACATACTTGAATTTTAGAATAATAAAATTTGGAACAATTTGAGAAAATTGTAAAAACATGAAAACTTAAAACTCTTCACATTCTATGTAGATAATCCCACTGCTCCTGTTCTTCTATGATCAGATCTTGTATGTTTTTAATTTGATCCCTGAAGATTCTTAAACATCTTTCCCTCCATCATATGAACATTGCAATTAGCAGTACTTCTCTTAATTTTCCGTGACCTCCTTTCTGTACTATCCATCTGTGTGCTCCCTCATCAACTTCCAATCTCTAACTCGCAAGACAAATTTATTAGAAAGGGTATTGTAAAGTGCCAGTGTGAAGGGGCATTCAGTAAAAAAATGCACAACTGTTTCACATTGTGATCTACACATTACACACATGCTAGGCATGTTCCATCCCCTTCTTTGTAAATTCTCTACTGTCAAAATTTTCTTGTAGTAAACTAACCAAGCAAAGATCTTTACTCTTGGGGGTTCCTTCATTTTCCAGACTCTTGTGTATAAAAACTCTTAATTGTAGGTTCATCTTTAAGCCCCTGATAAGATGATTTAACAGAAAAGGTCCCTATGGAAGTTAAGTTCTAAGAGACATCATCTTGTAATGCAGTAGGAGTCCGTATTGCCAGTAAGTTATGCAATTGAGCAAGTTCCCTTCAGAATTCATCAGATGTCCCATTATGAAACAGGTCCTCAATATTTTGTCTGAAAAACTTGCTGGTAAGAGATGTGTTGTTCTCTTGCCTCCTTGTATAATTCAGGGAAGATTGAGCATAATAGTCCCGCCCCTAGTTATGGGTCAAAAATTGAATTGTTGTGCCATGTCCAACTATCCTTGCCCTGAAACAGTCACAGAAGGCTTGTGCCTTTAGAAGAGTTTGCTTAAAAATTTGCAATCTGGTAAAGCACTTGTCCTATTCATATCGTACACTAATATAATCAGTGACTTCCACAAGCGCATTTCTCGCTTAGACCGATACCAATACCATTTGGCCAGCAGAGGCATCATTAAAGACATAGAGATCTATTATACCAAGAACTCCCAATTTATTGGGCCAGCAAACTAATTCCCAGTTTGCCAGCGATATTCCTGTGACTTATGTTGAGTTCTTCTTCCATAAGAAATTCCTTGGTGTTTTATCTATCTCCTGTATTACCAATTCAGTATTTTGAAAACCGACAATCGATGATAACACCGCATTGATGAGTACCAGTCTACCAGCAATTGATAACTGCGTACCAGCCCATCCTTGTAATCTGGTGTTTATCTTTTGTATAAGTGGAAGTTAAGCTACCTTAGGAAGCTTCTTATCAGATAGAGATAATCCCAGATATGTGAAAAGGAAACTTCCCTTCTTAGTTCTTACTGCCCAATGTGTGAATCATCCAAAACAAATAACGCCTGTTCACTAGATCGATGTCATTAATTTTCACACTACTCCCTGTCTAATCAAATTAATTTCTCTCATCTCTCTTTTTCCTCTTTATTTCTTCACATTATTACAGAACTGCAGACTCTATCGGGTAAAAACTAGATCTGCAAATGGATTCCCTACCGCTAGAGTCCAACACGATAGAAGAAGTACCTATACTTCTAGCGGTTCCATACCCATACTAGCTTATATTTCCTATATGGGCAGTACATTATGTATCGATAGATGGAATGTGATTCTCCTATCAGTACTTAATCATGGACCGATACAAGGTTAATATTTTTTTTTTTTAAATTTCATCAAAAAATTAGCCAACCCTCCAATTTGCTAGCCAAATTAATTATAAAGAAGTATCATTCATCTTCATAAAATCTAATTTTACTATCATAAAATATACAAATGGATCTTTATATATAAACAAAAGAAGAAGACATACGACATGTTCTTAAATAAAAAACATGCCCAAGACTATATACTTGCAGCTAGCATCAACGATCCCTTTTCTCCTTGAGCCTCATGTTGCAGCGTGACCCAATAGTAGAGGGCTGTGGCATGGCGTCTCAATCGCTGGTGGCTTGTTTATCTTCTTGGAACGAAGTTTGGGTGCTGCCTGACTACTAGAAGGTTGAGAGGGAGGCAAATTTGTAAAAATCTATGTCCATTGTCAGCAACAGTAAATCCTGGAGAGATTTGGGGACCAGGGGTAGTACTGATTCATCCTTCACCTTAGCTTTAACATTTAAAGTTGGAACTGGCTGCTTAGCTGCCATTTACCCAACCTATAACAAACAAAATGAGTAAAAGACTTGAATGAGTAAAATTAAGTCAAAACATAAAAAGAGTGAATGCATAATCTTGAAATGTGTACATGTAGAAACATACTAAATTTCAGCATAATCTCGATGAGACGTTTCGAATTAATGGTTAAGAGAGATTATGCTGAACATGTAGAAACAAAAATGAGTATTGGATTTGTTTAAGAGAGAACATACTAAAAAGGCAACAAATCCAAATTTTGGTTAAAGTACTCTATAATCTACTATGAGTATTAGAGATGTTGAACTGAAATATTAAGATAAAAATGAATCTTGCGGAAGGTGTGACTCACTCAATAGAAGATAAAGAAGATATAAACTTATTGTCTTCATGATGCTCAAGGAGATGGTAACTCACTTAGAAGAATATAAAACATGCTTGTTATAAACACTAAGAGTGTTCAGGATAATTTGATACATAAATTATTACATAATTTTCAAATAAGATAACAAACAAAAGTAGGAGTGTTCAAGATAAATTTGATACATGAATATTTCATAATTTCAAATCAGATAACAAACAAGTAAATAATTACAATTGTTTCACATTCATTGTTTCACCATGTGTTGCTTTCTCTAGATTTGAAATTTTATCCATAATTCCTTAACTATAAGCTAAATGGCATATTTTAAATAAAGATTAAATAGATGAGTTCGGCTAATGTCATAACATTATAATTTCAGCTAGCCTAAGTTATAACATGTCGGTTTTAGCGATTTTAAAGTCCGAATAGTCGATCCAAACCACTCAAAATGTTCTCCATATTAAAATGTGCATAGAGACCAAATTTTACATTTTTAAAATTTTTTACTATTTTTTAGATAGATACAAAATCCACTGTTTTAGAATAATTCTGGACCATCCAAAACAGTGATTTTGTACCTATCTAAAAGAATAGTAAAAAAATTCCAAAAAATATAAAATTTGATCTCCAAGTACATTTTAATGTTGAGATCATGTTGGACGGTTCAGATCGATTGTTCAGACTTTGAAATTGCAAAAGCCGACACCTTTTAACTTAAGATGAAATTATAACATTATGACAATAGCCGGACTCTAAATACATTGTAAGAAATAAAAATATATTTATAGATGTGATTTTGGATGAACCTATCATTTTTTATAAAAAAATATGAGCTGCAATTTCTACAAAATTATTATGACTATGGATAAATTATAAACATGTGAAATTATATATATATATATATATATGAGGAGGGTTCAAATGCCTCCATTTTTCATGCCTCCACCATGCCTCCATTTTTACAACTTTAATAACTCAAAATTAAACTAAGAAATCAAAATAAAACCGTTGGATATGATCTACATCATTTTATTTGCACGTGTAAAAAATTATGACATTTCAATTTTGTTTTGGTTGTCATCAAGAGCTTGTAAAAAATGTACTAATGTGGATAATTTCTAGACGTTGATTTTTCAACTTATTAATTCACATAAAAACAAAATCAAAATGTGATAATTTTTTATGAGCACATAGATAAAATGATGTAGATAATATCCAACGGTTTTATTTTGATTTTTAGTTTTAAATTTTGAGTTATTAAAGTTTTTAAAAATGGAGGCATGGTGGAGGCATGAAAAATGGAGGCATTTGAACCCTCCTCTATATATATATATATATATATATATATTGTTTACAATTGTTTACCAAGTAGAAAAACTTACATTCTTCTAAATGTTTTGATAAAGATTCTCCGTTTATGGCGGGGCAATTCTTGTTCAAGTAAAATTAGCTATGAACAAATGCTTACCGTACAAAGAGTTAGCGAAAAACATGGAAAAAACTTTTACATGCAACTCATATCTAGTTTTTTAATTATAATCCCAATCAATAATAATGTGATCCCCTTTCTCGGGATACATGCAGCGACTTAGAGCACTTAACAAATAATAAATTAAAGTAGGAAAGA
>JAJGRW010005115.1:0-23945 GCA_025461045.1 Carex parvula
TACCATAAAAAATATAGTAAAAAAAACCTAACAAAAGTAAAATGTAGTTACAAGTGCATATTCATATGGAGACTATGTTTAACGGTTCGGATCGACTGTTAGGACTTTCAAACCGAAGATTTGAGTCCATAGTATGGGCCAATAAGCACTATGCATAGTACCATTGTCTCACTCTGATTTAATTTATTAAATATTCACCATTTGATCAAGATCTAAAAATCCTAATCACGGGTGACTCGTGTGACCATGTGACATGCCGTACCATGAACATATCTTTCGCGTGATGTAACGTGCCATGCCAAGTTTCTGAAAGATGATCACATCATGCGAATAGTCACAACACATAACACACGAATCATGACACGTGATGGTAGGATTAGAGCACCACAAAGAACACACGCAACTTGAGATAGAGAAGCACACAGTTTGGAGACCTAAGCCAATTTTCCACTTTCTCTCTTAATTCAAAAGTAAATTACATTGAATTTATTTAATCTACACAAATTACAAAGAGGTTAAAAAAAAGACCTATATTACAAAACCAACCAAATTTATATTATTTCATATTATTTGTATTATCAACCCGGACGTTTTTTTTAAGTTATTCGGTTCGTGAAATTTGTATTATTTCATATTTCATATTATTTAGAACCTTAAAATCAAATTGTTTTAAAAAAACGATCTTTTAAAAAAAATAACCGAATGACTTAAAAAATATGAATTATTTTGATCTTTAAAACCAAATTATTTTCAAACAATTTAAAAAAACCGAATTATAAAACAATTGATTAAAAAAACCGAATTATAAAACAATTGATCAAACAATAGATTTTAAGTCATTCGGTTATTTTTCTGAAGAAATTCAATTTTTTAAACAATTGATTAAAAAAAAAGAGTCAGACCAATCCATAAGAACCGGATCGGACTGGATCATGAACCGGACCAACTCGTGGGGTCCGAACCATGAGTCTTGGCACTGGTTTTGGCCGTCCCCTCCTAAACCGGCCCGCCTAACCCAGACCATGCCAACCTGTGGACCGGTTCCACCCATAGACCGTGGGAGTTTGGACCAGACTGGACTGGACCGGGCCATTTTCAATTCACTACCATAGCCTCACTCTATATAACTGTACGATAACGATACCATGATGTAACTCAAATTGAGACGGATGAGTGACTCAGTGCCAACTGCCAACCCTGATAAAGAGCAATTATGATAGCAAGGCCGGTAAACTTCAGTAACAGTAGCACTATTGAAAGGAAAAGGACCATTAATTTCATCACTGCAAAGTTTTAGAAAGATGCAGCAAATAAGATAATTTAACTTTACCAAAAGGAGAATCCCTACTTTTATGTCAGATTTTATTTTAACTTTTTTACCTGACCAAGAAAAGGACTGTACTGGCTGCTTCAAAAAGTTTTAGCACTTCAAGTATTGAATCTCCTCTCATAAAAAAAATTGAATCTACTGTCATATACAATTATAGGGAATTTATATTAAATTTGAGTTTAGATCAAATAGACTGTATCTAAACTCAAATATTTTGTTACCTCATAGGATATAAACACCAATTATAGGTTTATGATAATATTACCTTTTATCATTGTTTGTATTCTTCCTATTTCTTGAATATCTCAAGATTTTTTTTTTTTTTTTGAAATAAAACAAATCTTGAGATATTCAAGAAATAGGAAGAATACAAGCAATGATAATATCTCAAGATTAAATAACAAAATTTGCGGCCATAGTCTTCCTTTGAATTGAGAACTTGTTCTATTTTTAAGATCATATATTTTTCTCAAGAACAAATATTCTTTGATGTTCTTTATAATTAAAATTATACTGCAGTTAATATTCGCTCAATAAAAATTTGTGAAAAAAACTAACTTGAATTACTTAAGAGTTAAGAATCATAAGAAAGTTGCAAACAATTAAAAGTAAAGCTCTGCATCTCAAAGCAGAGATTTAAGTTCCAACGACCGTTAAAAACATAGAAATTATTAGGACTAATTCCAAGTGTCCCTATATTTTATTTGTTATTTATCCACATGTTATTATAACTTAATTTCAATTTTCTCGTCATTTATGAACCCAATTGCGAAATTTTAATTTACAATTATAACTTAATTCCAAAGAGAAGTTAACATAAATACACACACAATCTGGCATTTTCTTCCTCAGTGTCCTTCAAAGTTCAAACCTCAAGACAGAAAATAAGTAAGTAATATTTTAATAGTTACAAACTAAACCAAATTCACTGGCTATAAAATCAACACTTACTTAGACATCGACACTACAAGAAGTAATCTGTTGAAAGCGAAAAGGTTGGTCTCCTTGTGTAACCAAAGCCGCCGGGCAATTTACTGAGAGATGGTAGTAGTCTGATATCCAGCTCCCGACTTTCCACCGAATTCGACCATCGACCTTCACATGTAGCATTATGTACCCGGCGTTGCAATCCTGCAAGATAGCATTGCCCAGGTATGGAGTAATCGGCACATTAAAACCGGTCAAGTATGGCGACCACAACGCTAGGTCGTTGCGGCGTTGGTAGACCGGCGGGAGCTGTGTTGGCACGGTAACTTGTTGGAATTTGTACGAGGCGTAGACGTCTACGTGGTCGTAGAAAATACCTATACGATCGTTCGGGTTGTGTGCTGCTATTGTCACCTGTGTTAGCCAGTAGAATTTCTTTTTTCAGAAAAGCTGAAGAAATTAAACAAATTCTCGCGCACACAATTAAGTTTTAGTCATAAAAAGGAATTAGGGAACTGGTAATCCAATTGCATGTCATGGAAAGGAATTTCTATAATGCAAATATATGTCAAAACAGATTAATGAATTCAATATTTTAAGCATCATAGATAATACTTAACTGCAAAAGCTATACTTGAATTCTTACTCATAGATTATGTAAACTACATAAAAGATTCCAAAAATGATAAATTGAAGTGGAAATTTAGCTTCAACAACATACCTGAATTACTGTAGTGATACAATCGAAAGTAGGTGTAACGTTCAACTGGCTTACCGACGTGGCTTTGAGATAGACCCGGGGCTTTGTTGGGCGGAGCACAAGCCACACTATTAGAATAACGAACAAAACAAGGATGATGATGCTGACAATGCATGTGCACAGCTGCCAGTACACTCGGCGCTGGTCGCAGTCGTCATCGTCATGTTTACCGCAGTCTTTCTTCGCATGATGACCGCAGTCTTCAATGGTCATGGTTGAGGGTTTTCTTTCTTTCAAAAATATAATAATAAATGTTCTCTTTTGGTTTTTTTATGTGGTTGTATATATGTAAATTTTTCTTGAGTTTGGTTTTATAGATTTTATGGATAAGTGATGAACTGAGTGAGGAACTAAGGATGTGTGAGTGGAGAACAGACTAAAGTGAGCGCAGTAGGGGTTTTGTGAAGGTGAATAAATAATCATAGTTCATGCCTTCAGATTGTGACGCTTTTAAGGATATTTAAATTTTTGATTGCTCAGTCATGATAATAATTTGAAAGAAATGCTTTATTTGACGAAATCACTAATTAAATTAAGTCCGTCCGTACTTTTTGGAATAATATATTATATATTCTAATTAAATTAAGTGACGCTATAATATTCTTTTTTTCTGACAAAGAACACATTCAAATCCAAACACAACAAATTTCAAACATTATGGTTAGTGGCTAAGCAAGAGCTGTACATTTATTGCATACCAAAATAATCCAAGAAAATAAATTAACCTTCTCTGATATGACATGTCGATGAAATAATTATATAGTGGAACTTACATTTTAATTATATTTGGGGAAGAGGTTGGGAGTTTCTTAACTGCGTAGGTCTTTTTGACGATTTCCTTGTTTTTTTTTTAACCCCAAATAGCTGAAATGTCAAATGTTTGACAGCAAGCGTTTAACCCCAAATAGCTGAAATGTCAAATGTTTAACAGCAAGCGCAAATTCACTGATAGACTGATAGTAGCCTATACCAGTGCAAATATCGAGCAATCGGATTACGATTTTACAGGAAAAACTGGCGTAGTAGAATGAAAATGTAATGTCATGTATTTTGAGGTACGGTTTAATTGTTAAATTTCATTTTAAGAACAATATCTCTTGATTTTCATAGTCATAATTTTCTCTTATTTATATTTATTAACAATCAATATATCTGTTCATGATCGTCTCTTTATATACAACTCTTATTTCTTTACCTTTATTTTTTTTCTCGTATATCTTCATTCTCTAATATTATATTTGTATAATATTATTTATATCATATTCATCATTTACAAATCTAGGTAATAGTTATTTTCATCTACTTTAAAAATCTATACTCTCTTATTCAAACATTATTTTCTATTAATTGGCACGAGTAATACAATGATTCAATTTTCATTGCATACTTTTAAAATTGTTTTCTAAAGTTTATAATTGGACATTTACTTTATTTTGTAATCCTGCAACTTACCAGAAGTTATTATTACATACATTTAATTCAACTTCATTCTTATATCTGCATTAAACTCATCAGACTAGTTATGTTATCAATTAGCGGTTTTAACATATAATAACTGCACTACAGATCTCAGTGTGTAATAAAGATAGTAAGTAAATACATATTATTGTATATTCTCAGTAAGTAAAATAAATTATGGTTAACTAGTCTTATTTCGTTCAGTTATATATTGTCTTATTCTACATATTATATTTGTTTCAAATTTAATAACTTCTATCTTAAAACTATAAAATTATATGGTTAACTTTTAATTTTATTATACAGTTTAATTAATCGAGTTAATTTGGTTCGGATCCGCACCCCACCATAATTAATTCTTAAGAGGTGTATTTCATTTGACTTTGGAAGGATCTCAACCATTCAAGTATGTTCTGCACGGATCTCAAAGCATACCCCCTCCCTTGTATTCCCTTTTCCTCTCTGACTTACGCAGCACTCTCTCTCTCTATCTTGATTTTCACCGATCACTCTCCCTCTCTTCTTCTCTCTTGCGACAAAGGCAAACCCCTCTCTCTCTCTTGATTTTTCTGTCACCGATCAACTCTCTCCCCTCTACCCCTTCCTTTGGCCGAACCCCACCCCTGCCCTCTCTCTCTCTACCCCGCCCTCTTCCTTGGCCGCTGCCGCTGACCCGAAGAAACCCAGCGCCGCTGACGCGAAGAACCCCAGCCGAAACCCCTGACCTCTCTCTCTATTCCGCCCTCTCCCTCTCCCTTCACTTGGCCGGCCGAAACCCATTAACCCATTAACCCTAACCCTAACCCTAACCCGAAACCCATTAATCCATTTACCCATTAACCCTAACCCTAACCCGAAAACCCTTATCCATTTACCCTAACCCGAAACCCATTAACCATTAACCCTAGACCCGAAATCCTATGAACCAAAACCTAAACCCAATAACCCAATACCCAAACCGAACCTCTTCACTCTTAAAATCGATCTAATCAGTACAATAATCAAGGAGCGAACCGCGAGATTCTAGGAGACGCTGAGAATACGCGAGATCCCGACACACGCTCAAACGAAGTCACATAAAATACAGGTGCGGGTTCCTGGTCTTGTTTTACAAATAATACATAAATGCATGGATTGAGGTAAGTAACCTTTTTTCAAATCTGGTAGATAAACTGCATGTTGTGGATGTCGAACATTTCGTTTGATTTTGTTTAGAATTGCATGATAGGAGTTCTTGATGCATGGAATTGAATTGACAGGAATTGTGATTGTGAATTGAGAATGGGGAAAGTAAATGATTTGTTTTTCTTTAAATTAGGGCCGTCCGTGTGAGGCGGCTCAGCATGTGTTTTGAAAATCAGGCTGTCCGTGTGTGGCAGACCCCCAGAGTGTGAAATGTGAACAGAACGGGTCGTCCTTGTGTGGCGGTTCGCCGGATGGGTCCCCGCAATGGCCCATCTAGAGTGTGATTGAACGGGTCGTCCTTGTGTGGCGATTCGCTGGATTTCTATGTACGGGCATGGATTTCCAGAGTGTGGAATTTAAAAACCTTAAATGTGAATTTAAAAGAGGCGGGAATGAAAATTGTTTTGAAAAGATTGCATATCTGAATTGATAGGAAATTTGGGGGAAAATTCTGAAAACTTTACTTTATTGTATTTGGGATATTAAATGCATTGATTTGTAAAAACACCGGGCTGGAACTAAATCCCGCACTGAGAGATAGTTCGATCTCTCACCGTATCACCTTTTATGTGAGTTCCAGGAAATGGAGAAGAAGACATGGAGGAAGGCCGCGAGTGAGGAATTTGCGGAAGTCTTAAAGTAGCCACTATTTGTTTAAAATTATATTTGTATGAATTAAATATTGTGTAGACATGGCGGTAACTGTTTGACTAGCCATGTCTGACATATTTTCCCTTTCTATCTGTTTGTGAACTCCTTTTATGTTTAATACAGTGGCTTGTTGGTTGTATTATTGATAATGTATGTGATGTGCTTATCGCCTTGCGTTTAAATGCGCGGCGGGTTGTCCGGGGGTGTGACAGAAAATTTGTTGATTATTTTATATTTTCGCCAATCTATATACATATAATTAAGAAAGTTAGTTGATTGAATACTTCATAATTTTAAATAATATATAAAATTTTATGATTTCCAGAGTTCAAGATATTAATTGATTCAAGATATTAATTGATTTCCATAATTTTATATATATATGAAATAATTCAGATATCATTGTAAATTCATTAATTTATTGACCAATTGATTGAGCAGAAAATATACTTCAAAATCTTAACAATTAAAAAAAAAAAAAAATCTGTTGTAACAGTTTGAATTCGACATTTAAATTAAAAAAAATTAAAATATAAATAAAAATGTGGAAGAATGTAGCGTATCGCACATTATACGGATTCTTAGAGTGTGCTCCACAAAATTCAAATAGAAGTGAAGGAAAAAGAAGGAGATGGAAAAAATAAGAAATGAAGCTACTCTTAAAATTGGGAGTAGAGGTTGGAGGAGAATTCTATTTAGTTTTCTGTTTTGATTTTCCTTCCCTCCCATTCTTTTTTCTTGACTCTCCTCAAAAATTTTAATTTGTAGAGCAAGTAAACACCTTTCGGAAATCCGGTCACCACTTCTCTCTCCTCCCCTCCTCTCCTCTCCCCTCTTCTGAAACACATCCTTAAGGAATTCGGATGACCCCAGGTACCTAATGTTGGAACTTTAGTTCAAAAAACTCAAAATTCCATCTTCAATAATTTTGCTTAAAATCTTCATTTGTGATATTTAAAATTTAGAGGATTAAATTGTAAAACTCATGTCCATTCATTTCCAATTCCGTTAATTACTCTCTTAATTGATTCATAATAAATGGAATAATAATTAGCCCAAAGGGCGCTTGAGCACCGTTTAGCCTTTGATTGATTATCCATTAATATTCTCCCTTATATTTTGGATCCCTTTTTTCTTTTTTTTTCCAATTCTTATTTAATTCATAGTCTCACGCAAACAACAGTGACAACTCTCTCCTCCATTAATCTCTTTGATTCTCTCAGTTTTAAATCCGAGCAAAACAAGAATGACATAATTCTTTTATTCTCCCATTCAACCATTTTACATTTATCTCAGTTATCAAATTCTGATCTATGCTGGATATTGCAGAGTTATCGTCAGTTGCTTTCATAGCGTGCCTAAGGAGCAACAACTCCGGATTATCTTGGTTACGGTTCCATCTTGTACGATTAGACAAAATACGCTTAAGAACAGTGCTTCGCACAATCCGGAAAAATCTATTTCAATTTGATTTATTTTGATTAATTATAACTATCTGAATATTCTGAAAAAACAAATTATAAATGGATGGCTCAAATTAGTTTCTTTTAACTTGGCACGAATCTCAAAACAGACCCCTATAGTTTCTTTAGGATCCGAATTAACTTTGGCTTGGTTGGGATTAATCTGGACCGTTCGTTTGTAATTTGCCTGGGTCAGGTACCAGAGATGATACGGATTCCAGGTTAAGACCGTCCATATAATTTTTTCTATGTTAAGAACAAGTATACAATTCAATAATAGTCTCGGATCAATAAGAAAATAACATCAGGTCAAAACTGAATCTTGAGTTCATGACCATTTAAACCTGAAAGGACGGTCTATAGATGTGATTTGAACTCGATTTGTGCGCATAGCGCGATTTCTCCGCTTTTTGAAAAAATAATCTGAATTCGAACTCGATTTGTGCGCATAGCGCGATTCGAAAAAAAAATCTCATAAGATGTGATTTGTTAGAAGAAGAAAAAAATAGAGCGAGAGAGCAATTCCAAATAAGTAAAATCGTGATTATAAAAAAAAGCGGCTCAGTTAGAGGCAGAGGCGGAAAATGAGACACAATTCAGTAGACATCTCAGGTGAAAGTAGATGCAGAAAGAGAGTTATGGAGGCGATTCAAACCCGAATCTGTTTAAAAAAAGAAACCCGAATGCAAATTCAATTTGCCCAGTAAATCCAAATTCAATTTCTATCCACTTCAAATTGATTCAAATTATAATCGGACAGTCTAAACTCAAAGGGTGCGTTAATTACAGAGGATGCGTAATCAAAAGAATCCAATCTGTACAATTGAAATTTTAAAACTGAAATTTAGTTCAATTCGTTCGGTTAGATTTTAAATCGTTGATAAGTTTATTTCAGTTTGTTCGGTTGTATTTTTGAAAACCAATTAAAAACTTAATTTGCATATTTTATTTTAATTTTAACCAAACCAAACAAACCAAATGAACACCCTATTTGCACCGTCCACAGTAGAACCAACGTTCGTCACATGAGGTGAATTTGGGTCCGATGCCCATCAGACTCAAAGTGAGTTCGATGGGTTCTATGACCATCCGATCTACTTAAGATTCGCGCCTGCAACATTAGCGTATGCTTATAGTGCACACGAATCTTAAAGCAGATCGGACAGTCTCGAAACCCATCGGACCCAAGCTGCTCTCTCGTCACATATTATTGGTGCCAATCAATTGTAACATGATACGCCATCTTAAAGTAAATTGATTATTAAATTAAATAGTGTCTCAGAAGGTAAACTATAGGCATCAACAGGACTTGCAAAAGACAAACCTGGTTCAATCTGATAGATTCTGACCTGTTCGAGTGGACCAGGCTTTTATGAGACTCATAATAGAGAGCTAAGGTTATTAGGTTCCTGAGTAGGTGGGTTTAAACCCATTACACAAACCAAATTAAGTACCAAACCTCAAGATATACCTACTAATTTGTATTATGTATTTTTTGTATTTTTTTTAAGAACATGATACGTGTCCTTGTTATGAACCTCCTCCCTTCATCCCTTACCAACACACATGTAAAGCCAATTTGGTTGTTCTACCGACTTCTACTAAATGGAGAGGCCGTTTGAAAAATAAATTGAGATCAGATTTTCCGGATCTATTTCTATTCATGCATATTCTAGCACAATATACAAATTGCAAACACAAACCGAAATTTTTTTAGTTACCACTTCAATATTTTAGAATTCCGACCTTGCTTCCAATTTGACAAAATACGCCTATTGCGCATCGTTGTTGTTTGGTACGCAGATTGAAATCAATTTTTTACCTTGTAGAAACATTAAAAGAAACAGAATGGTGCACAAACTCAATCTGTGCATGTGACAAGATATGAATTTTGATCTGAACGGTGATAAAGTGTGAATTCTGAAATATTGAGGTGGTAATTAAAAAAGTTTCGAAAACACAAACCATACTTCTATTTATCTTTGATGTGCTATTGCCAAATTAAAAAAGTCAAGTACACAAACTCAAAATACTACCCTGATTGGGATTTCAAATACTAACAGAGTTAATTTAAATTATGGGAAAAGTATCACAATAAGCATGGAAACATATATCAATTTAAATTAGTGGACTCTAATTTTTCAAATTGGGTCATGAGACACCACCTATATAGATACAGCAACAATTTGAACCGCTATAAATCAATGAATTTGCCAGTAATTTTCAAATTAGGTCAAGGATGATATATTCTACTTAACTAAATGATATAGATACAGCAACAATTTTCTTTCTTTTTTTCTTTGAGTTGGACAAGTTTGTAAAGATATCAATGATGTATCGAAAAAGAGATGCAAATTAAATATCCTAAAAATACTCTAAAAAAAAAAATTAGAAAACAGCTTTCAATCAAAGCCAATTGCCATCCCTAATGAAAACCTAGCAACATGTCACATAAAATAGCATTATAATTGCACTAAAAAAATGCGGTTGGTAAAGGGTCCCTCTAACCTTTAGGAGTGACCTTAGCCGTGGTAGAAGGGAAGGTAGTCCTTTCTAGCGACTTGATGTGATCAAGTTGGAAACGAAAAGAAAGTACCAAAGAAATCTTCTAAAACCATCCAATGTCTCCACATTGACTTGCCAACAACCAGCCCTTAATTTGTCCCATTGCAATTTGCAAGAGCCCCACTGTCCCATATGGCCATATCATATCCCCTATCTCCTTCCACTATTGAATTATCTTTATATGAATTCATATATAATATATATATTTATTATCTTTCGTTATTGAACAGAACACACACATCATTTCTTTTATGACCACCCACAACTTTGTCACCAATTTGTCTGTTGCATGCTATGAATTAGGAGTGTCAATGGGTACGGTACGGATCAGGTGGAGGTATTTTCATACTCATATCCATTGAAATTGATTTTACTCATATCCTACCCATACCCATTAAAAACTGATCTTACCCTACCCTACCCTTACTCATTAATATTATCGGGTAACGAAACGGTAGCGGATAAATAACGGATATTACTAATATATAATTAGTTTTATTATTTTATACAAATTAAATATAAAAAACTTATTCATTCTACACATATGTCATTACATTTTTAATAAAAAATAAAAAAGAATGTGTAATTAATTCCAACTAAATTGTTTTTTTATAAAGGAAGAAAATTCAAAAACACGAATACATATTAGGTGGGTTGAAAATTGAATTTGAATATATATTTAGATTTTATAATTACCCCAACGGTACTAAATAGTCATTATCCATACCCTTACCCATTTGATTAACGAAAAAAAAATTCTTATCCATACTCATATCCAATAAGCTAACGAAAAAAAAATCTTACCCATACCCGCCTTATTGAATATGATACGGATCGGGTAAATGACTAAAAAGGTACCATTGACACCCCTACTATGAATGATCAGATATTGGATTGTGGTTTTAAAGATTAAATTACAGCTAGAAAGTGGAGGAATGTTGCTTAGGTTATTAGGTTTAACAAACGCTAGATTGATAGTAGGTATGTGCACTATTAGAGATAGGCAAGGGGCAGATCAATGGTTGCCATAAAATGATTAATGCTTGGGAAAGTGTTGGAACTACTATTCCACTTTGCTTCAATTTTAGAATTTGTAGGCATGTATAGGAGACCTGTGACCAAATATATAGGACAAATGGGAAGCTTGGTTTGGTTAGTGATATATTTTAGGCTTAATTGTAGCAGTTTATAAAGTTAACTATTTTTGAAAGCCAAATTTATAATTAGGAACTTGCTTATTCACATACTCTATTACAAAAAAGTTCAATCTATATAATTCTACATATATAAAATTAGAGTTTGTAAATAGTACTAGCGTTTGCATTTCACTTGATGATTCTAACGGTCAAAGTTTTAATTGTTCACTCGACTCCTATTTCTTACTCAAAAAAAAAAAAAAAAATTGTTCATACCCGAAAGATTGATTCTATGATCTATATATCAAATTTTTGTAAAATACTAAATTGTACTATTTAAAAGAAATATTTGCAGATATTCATACTAATTACAAATATTCATGTTTAATAAAATAACACTATTTTAAGAAGTAACATAATAGCTTTTATATTACAACAAATGACGATGTTCCATATCAGTTATTAGACTATTCATAATAAAAATGTAAGCCTAAAACATATGGTCATCTCTCTGTAATAACTCAATATTTTTAATGAGGGATTCAATTACACCATTTTATGGTGACACATCTTGACACCATATATTTATAAGTCATTTTCTTGATTTTAAAATCTAAACAGTCGATCCGAACAGTTCAATATGATCTCCATATTAAAATGTGCTTGTAGAAAAAAATTTACATTTTTTGAAAATTATTTACTATTTGTTTAGAATTTTTTTAAAGCGCTGTTTTCAATGGTCCAGAATTGTCTGAAAACAGTAATTTTGTACACATCTTAATAAATACTAAACAAATTTTAAAAAATTATAAAATTTGGTCTTCAAGCACATTTTAATATGGAGATCATGTTGAACAATTCGGATTGACTATTTAAATTTTTAAATCACAAAAATAACTTATAACCTTATTGTGTCAAAATATGTTACCATAAAATGGTATAATTAGATTCCTCCTCAATTTTAAAGGTTCATTGACATCTTTTGTAAGACAACCCATCCTTATTTTTTAGTTTTGAGGTTTGAACGGACCAAGGACGGATTCAAGAAGAAGAATAAGTTTCAAATAGGTTTATCAGGTGAAATTTATTAAATTGATTCAAATTCATTTTCTAATGATAACTGGATGCTAGCTGAAATAATAATAATAGTTTCTTTAACTAATCCGAATTTAATATGCACCGAAAATATAATAGGGATCAACGCTTGTCAACTGAAGTAAACGGAAAACGCGGCAGGTACAAGGAACAAGGTAGAGACAGGATAAGAGGCTAAGAGGAAGCTTCTTTTGGGCCCGGTTGCTTTTAATATAAAAAAAAAAAAAGTGTGATAACTGACAAAAGGTGGCGTCTTACATTATACCACGAACAACCACAAGGGTGACCTAAGGGCTAAGGCTAAGACCATCGCGATTATTCATATTCATATTGCATTATAAAATTAATCATTTATTATTGCAACAAATTATATCGCACATGATATGCTTTTTATTCCCTATCATGATTCGCCAATGTGTGAAACTTCGCACGACTTCGACACAAAAAGTGCGATTAATTTCTAATTCATAGTCGGTTTGTCATCGACTACTAGCTCCTAATTAAAGTATCATTGAATTGTAACTAGGGCTGCAAACGAACCGAATCGAATCGAACTTATCTTCAATTTGAGTTTGATTTGAATTAATTTCGAACGAATTCAATTTCGAACTTTTACGAATTACGACTTACGAGTTATGACTTATGGCTGAGCCATAGTTTAAAATTACAGCACTTCAATAAAAACTCAGGCAGTCTAAATTCTAATTACACAGTACACCAAAATTGAAAATCAAAGTTCATTACAAATACCAAAATTTATATAAGTATCTAAAGTTTTCTAAATAGCCAACAGGAGAAACATCACAAAAGTTTTCAAATATCCAAAATATTCAAGAAATATTTTTCAGAAGTCAGAACCGAGAGCAACTATGGACTAGGCGGCCTTATATTTTCACCAGCGAACATAAGTTATTAGCGGAAATCAACTGTTCAAGTTTGAGTTAATTTCATACTAAGTTTGGTTTGCAAACATATTTCAAACGAACTAGGTCCAGTTTGAGTTTGGCTTGAATTAATTTCGGACGAACTAAATTTTGAATCTAATTTTTTACGAACTTTTTCGAATCAAACTTGAATCGAATTACGAACTACGAATTTTTTGTGCAGCCCTAATTGTAACTATATGGAATTTAACAAACAAAAAAAATGCAGTTTTGAGCGTACTTCACATTCCCCTTTCATTAATTATATTGCAGAGATTGCTTTTTGAAATGTTTATTATTTCTAATCTATCAATAAAATATGAAATTAGAGGCTTGATCCCATCTTATTTTCATTTTTTTTTATTATATCGCAGAGATGACAAAAGAGAAGCAGAATATAATATTCATGAGATTAAAATTTTCAAATTAGTCCAATATATTTTACTCGATTTCGAATATCCCTCACATGAAAGATGTCTCATGTAACTTATTTAACTTCCGTATTAGATCATGTTTTAAAATGAACTTAAACTCTTAATAATTCTCTAGCAAAAGTGAATGAAATCCAGGAGCAAATTCGGTAACTCACATATTACAGATGGAGATGCGGGGTAACGATTCGGTAACTAACATATCTAATAAAAGAAAAGAAAATGAGAATTAACATAGGATTTCGCTGTAACAACAGATCTATCCTAATTTTATTTAGGAGCCTAATAATTATCTTTCAAATAAATCTCCGAGCGCGTCCTTCAAATAGTAATGTGTAACTTTCATTTCCAACTCATATCCAAACATTTAAATATTTGTTTATAATATTTTGCAATGCTACTCACAAGAATTTAAACATCTATCTACAAGCATTTGAATCTTAAATCTGAGTAGTTTTAACTCCAGATTATGTTTGTCTTCAAGCCAAAAAAAAAAAAAATTTATTTCACCCACTTTTTTTTCTGATAATTTTCATCCATTTTTTCGACGATTTGTGATGAATTTTGCGAATCTAAAAATACGAACGTTTTCTACTTGAATTTTCTCTTTCAAATGAGATCCATGAAGAAATACTTTTGAGTTATTTTCAAATCGTCATTTTTTTTTAAATAAAGCTCATGAGCACTTTAAATTCTTAAGCTTTTAAACCTCAGTATATAACCTATTAAACCTGACATGAAACTATTTAAAGTAATTAATGCTACAATTAAACATTCAAACCTCATATCAAATTTATAGATATTTTATTTTTATACAACTGGAGTGAATATTTTAAACCATTTAAACCTCCCATGGCTACCATTTAAGCTACTATGTTCAAGCGTTTAAACATCAAATTTAAGTTAAAAAATATTTTTTACAGCTAGTACTTTTTATCACAATGATCTTTTAAAAAATTGGTATGTCTTTTGGAACACTTCTCAACCATTTAAATCTCCGATGACTACCATTTAAACTACTACTTCTAAGTGTTTAAACCTCAAATCTAAGTTAATTTTCTTACAGCTGACACTTTTGATCACGTTGACCTTCTAGAAGGTCGGTACACCTCTTGGAATGCAGCTTCTCAACCATTTAAATCTTTGATGTATACAATTTAAATTACTCAAACGTTTAAATCTGAAATCTAATTTATAATTTTTTTTCAGCTGGCACTTTTTTCCAACTGACACTTTTGACACCTATTCTGAAGCCTTTAAAGCTCTGTTTGCAACCATTTAAAATACAAATATGAAGCATATAAAAAATACAAAATTATATCAAAACAAGTATACCAAACAAACTTCAACAAGTCAACACAAACATTCACTGTTTACAACTGTTAACTAACATGCCATTTTCACACATGCAAACTTCAAAATAAAACAAACACTGCAATCAAGCTTTTAAACCTATAGTATCATGCGTTTAAAGTAGTACGCCCTCAAGTATTTAAAACACTACAATCAAGTTTTTAAACTTCACTGCTTTCTTATAAAATATAACATTTCTAAAGCAACCAATGTCACAATTATGAGAGATATTAAGTATAAAACTATGAATTATTAGGCAACAATCATCCAATGTCTTAGAAACAAACTGGGTAAAATTAAAATCATTAAACAAACAGGGTTCCAAGCATAACCGTCACTGCCTCATCTAAAAGTTTAATTAGCGTAGCAAATTTCACTTCATCTGCTTCTTTGACAGGTTGGAGGAGCAAAAGTTTTGTGGTACAAATACAAAATCGAGAGATCACACAATTATAAAGAGTAGAACTAGGGTGCTCTCGAGTTCACCAAGCTCTTGGTGAACTCAAGTCCAAAACTTATCGGATCGGCTTCAAACGACGAATTCGACCGTTGAAACCCGTCTACCTTACGAGTGATGCGTCTACATGAAAAAATTTTAAATTTTGAAATTAATTTTGCATAGAGTCAAGTGGTCAAAATTAGAAGGTTAATAAATTAATTTTAATGCATTTGTTTTTTAATATTTTTTTACCACTTGACTCTATGCAAAATTAATTTCAAAATTTAAAATTTTTTCATGTAGACGCATCACTCGTAAGATAGACGGGTTTCAACGGTCGAATTCGTCGTTTGAAGCCGATCCGATAAGTTTTGGACTTGAGTTCACCAAGAGCTTGGTGAACTCGAGAGCACCCTAGTTCTACTCCTATTATAAAAACATCTACATGAAATGAAAAGTGTTATTTGCTTGATTTGGTAAATACATGAGAAAGGGAGATAAAAAGAAAATGCACTCACTTAGAGCATGATCACAGTGCCTCATGATCCTAAGCCTCTTGAGTAAGCACAGGTCTCTGAAGTCTGAATCAGTGACCAGTATAGTTTTTGAAGGTCAGTGAGTTGAAACTCACTAACAATTTCATTGATCTGACAAAAAGGGTATTTACTTGAAGGCCCCTAATTTATTCACTATTTACAATCGAACTAAACCTGCAATTGATTTGAGAAATTAAACACCTTACGCCAGTACCCTCCCTGTTTGTATACTTCTCCTCCCTTTCTGCAAGTTTTTACATGGAGGCCCCTAATTTATTCCCTATTTTCAATCGAAATAAACCTGCAACTAATTTGAAAAATTTAACTCCTACACCAGTACCCTCCCTGTTTGTATACTTCTCCTCCCTTTCTACAAGTTTCTGTACCATTTGATGCTTGTTAAACCAAGTACATCTAATTCATCTCATAAACTATGTTAAGCATGTTACTGATGGATAAGGCCACTTCTGGTGATGATCCCACCAGTTGAGAAGCTTCTGACAAGCATCTAATTTATCTCATCCAATGCCTCCACATTTCTGATCATCTGCATAATTGCAAGGGAAAACCAATGAAGATAATCATCTTCAAACGAGTCTAAACCAAAAAAATCAAAACTCAAAAGGAAATGAAAATAAGATCAGTTGCAAAATAGGTTATCTTCAAACCCTGTTGAGAACTGCACGACAAAATGACAGCCTGATAGGCAAACCGGAAACTCTAATTTGTAGTCAAAACTTGAGTTAACTGTTTCAGCAGTAGAGTATTCCCTTATAATTTGTACCACTTTTGGGCTTAAAATTTCCTTGCGTGTTGAAGCATTGCACAGGTAATACAATGCTCCTAAAGCATAGCTAACCTGTAAGTGTAGTTAATTAGAGCTTGAACAACATTATTTGGATGGCTCTACAATTTAAAAGGAAAAGACAGTCAATCATCTTTAATCTAAGCAGATTTTACAAAAGAATGTAAAAAATAAATTGAAGTTATGATCAACCCGTGCATATTATGGATCATGTATCAAACATTTAAACCTCTGTTTATAACCATTGAAAATTATTGTGGCAAACGTTTACACCTTGCATATTAGGAATATGGTAATATGTGAACCTCTGTCTCATTTTAACCTCTGTCACCTTTTCTAAATGTACTATAAGTTCATGTGCTTTTCCTTTCCTTTGAAAATATATCTTTTGAAGCATAAAAAAAAGATCTACTAAGTATTTAAACTCGGAACCTCAAATTGAGAACTGAGCAATAAGCAAATTCAGAAACCAAGAGGAAACTAGCGCATATATCTGTTGGCTGCATGCAATCTTCTAATACTTTGTTTGACTAAATTTGTAAAACATACACTAATTGAATTTAACATTTTACACGATTTAATGAGTTTGCAGGTTCAGAGCTTTAATTTCAAGATTTATAATAAAGAATCACGGTTCAGAGGTGTTGAATTTCAAGATTCTTTTGATGAACCTGAGAAGTCAACAAGACTTTACGAAGCTATAAATTTGTATAATAATCAAGTAGTTAAGTAAAATATATTTGAGACTTGTTGATTTTTGGAGCATCTACCTTGATCAAAACAAATATATGGAACCAATTTATAATGACAAGTCAAAAAGTTCCAATTTGATTTCGTGCAAGACGGATGACATCCGTATGGTTGTTTATCAAGTTTTGTGAGACAATTTGTACTAACCGTTCTAAATTGGCATAAACTTTTAGAACTGTTAATATTAATTTGAATTATTTTGTAGAAATTCTAACTTCAATATCCGTACAATCCAACCTAACGGGTTTCTTCCCGTTAGAGTGGATCTAGCAAATATAAATCCTCCCACTATATAAAGAGTTATCATCACTTCAGATTTGCTAAGCTAGCCGCCTCTCACATTTGAAAACGCATTTATTGTGCAACACATGATAGCTTCCATTGTTGAGTGAACTTCAACTTCAATATATTATCAACACTCTCAAATTCACTCGACTTATCTTTTTGGAGATATAGTTTAGTGTCTAGGATTAAGTTCTAGAGCTTTTCATTCCCGCTAGTGTGGTTTGCTTGTAGGGCGCGAAGGAGTACGTTAGCCAGAGCATTTCCACTCACATATATCCATAGTTGTGTGACGATCCCAAGGGACTCTCCAGCTCAAGCTTTTAGGCTCAACTTGCACACTGGTTAGGCCGTGACTTCCCACCGTTGCTGGACTCACGTGTCACGTGTTGTGTCCTTTCTTTCTGGGTAATAAAAAAGGGGCGCCAACGATGTTGCTCTACCCCGAAGACGTAGGTTTTTTACGCCGAACTCCATTATCATCTTACGTGTCAACTGTCTCTAAACTCTACTCCATTTACTTTCCTTGCACACGCTTATTTGACTTATTAGTTTAGAGAGCTTAACCGAAAAACGTCTAAGAGTCTTTGAGACTCCTTTAAAACTCCCTCTAAATGCAGTTAGGGACTACAATATTTTCTTACATTAATTGAGTTATCAGTAGCAGAGCTCAAGAGGACAGGTTCATTCATGAAAAAATGAAGAGAAACAATAGAAGCATCGTGAGCCTCTCTAGTGACATATTGAAGCATGTTCATTCATGAGTTATCCCCTTGAGGTCAGTCTTTAAAGTGAGAGCACCTAATTCTAAGTCAGCCGCACTTGTCTCTTGGTGAAACCCGGGTGAGGAACACCTTCGGATCAAATTTGGAGAAGAGTACAATTTATTTTGTACAAATGAGTAAACATTGTTGCAATTAATCAAGCAAATAGATATTGAAAATCTTTGAGAGCATCTCCATGTACATTACATTCAAAATATGTAGTAAATTGGCACTCAACTTCACTTTCTACTTTGGTATCTACAAACATTTAAACCTCTGTCTACAATCATTTAAACTACTCGTGTCAAGCCTTTAAATTTTACATGTAAATTCTCAATTTTCTTTTTACAGTAAAAGTTAGTAGGCACTTTAAAATTTGTTTCTCAAGACTTTAAACCGATGTCTACAACCCTTTAATGTATTTGTATTAAGCATTTAAATCTTAGTTTATGTACCGTTCATATATGATAATTTTCAAGATTGCCAAGCTAAATCCATTGTGAATTTATGCTGACCTAACATACATACTGCTTTTGAAAGGTAAACTCTGGTCTATGATGGACACAAAATTGCAAAGAAGCACCGCTTTTCACCCCTAGGCAGATAGATAAACAGAAGTTGTCAATCGAACTGTTGTGCATCTACTACAAGGTTACAATGCCCGACACCCCACTAATTGGGACGAATGTTTACCATACTTACAATTTGCTTTCAATTGAGCCATTCACAGCTCTACTAATCAATCACCATTTGAAGTATGTTTGGGATACTTGCCGCAAAGCCCTTTTGACATTGAACTTACTCTCAAGTCAAATTCGGAGACGACTCGTGAAAATGACGAGTTGAAGGCCCAGAAGTATCTTGAAAGCATACGACGAGTACATAGTGAAGTTGAAAAGCAATTACAGAAGACACAGCAAAAGTACAAAGCTCGACATGATCGACATCGTACAAAGGCTGATTTTCAAGTTAGTGATCTCGTATGGTTGCACCTAGGGAAAAGATTGAAAGGGGAAGGTAAGCAACTGAAGCCAATTCGCTACGGCCCTTTCAAAGTCATTCGTAAGATTGGTGATAATGCTTGCCAATTTGATCTACCACATTACATGAAAATGTGTTCGGTAGTCAACGTTGAGAATCTGAAGTCTTTTGAGCAGTCAATATTAAATGACAAGTCAGAAGAAAATTTGGCTTCAATAGAAGATCAAATAACAGTTCGATAAAATTGAAATTTTTTTCAGTTGAACTAGTTCGGAGACTGATTCAGGTATGATGGCTTAAGAGGTCAAAATATTTCCCTTTTATTTAAACTCAAACAAAAAAGGAATCACATAAAAGACATCTAATGATTCAACACTTATCATCCATAAACAAACACAAGTTCCCGCGTACTTGGCAAACTTATCTTCTTATATACTTTTCACATCGAGATCGGACCAATAGAAGATTGTGCAACCTCGGCTCTCCAATTTTGAGTGAGATCTAAACGATCCAATCGATATACATCTAAGTTTTTTTCTAAAAAAGCCGATCCCCATATTTGGTTGTGGAATAAATGTGGAATAAGAGGAGTATAAGAGATTTTAGGCTCAACTATTCCATCAAATGAGTTTTATACTAATTGGTCTAACATAGAATAGCTTTAAAGTTAGTCCAGCTTAAACAGACCTAAACTAAGTAATCTATTTATGAAGATGCTTTAACTTTAGTCTCGTTGTGGGTCCACTGTCAGCGACATAATATCGCTTCTTTTCTCTCTCCTGGCCTAAGGGTTTGAAACCATTTCGCTTGTAATTCGTTTTCGTGTGCCCTCTCTCTCGCGATGTGGAGTGAAAGGGTTTGAAACCCTACTTGAGCTTCTTGCTAGAGCAAATTGATTAAGTTGCAACCATCCTGCAATCTAATTTAGTAATTCCATTTATTTTGAGCTCCTATCCGGTGCGCCTATTTGCAACACAATCACAGTATGTTGATCGATCAGCAGCAGCAGTAAGTACTGTTTTGCTTTAAATTTTTTTTTTCTCTAATTTTTTTTCCCAGATGCTCCAAACTGTGCTACGTCAAAATTACACTGATACTGAACCTGGCTGGTAAGGTAAAGAGAGAGTACATTACATTTGATCTTCCTAGTTTAGCCAAATTAAGCCTCAATTGGTCATCTACTTATCCAGTGAGGCCAATAGCCTTGACCAATCTCTCACTTGTTTATTTAAGCATCAGTGTACATTAAACTAGCCTTAGTCTACTTTTAGTGTTTTACATTAATTGCAATCATTTATGATTAATTCCAACTATGAACTTTTGGTTTATCTTAGAAAAGAAGCTATGGCATAATGAAGAACGCGCTCAACTAAAGACACTAATTCAAGATCTTCAAAGTATGTGTTCTTTATAGTTTCAGTTTTTCTCTTAACCTTCAATTTGTTTTTCCTTTTTTAATCAAGAGTCAAGGGTCCTCTTTTATTCCAAGCTTGAGCTACAAGCTTGAGTTCAGAGTTTTTCCAATTAAGTTTGTAGGGGTAGAAGTCCAGCTTTACATTTGATGCAGCAAACATTTAGCCACGTTAGTTTTTTAATTTTCCTTTTCCATTCAATTTATGTATCAGACGATATTTCGCTTCCTGCTTTTTTGAGAAAATGTGCAAAGTGGTAATGTGGTATCATGAGAGAAGGGGTTGTAGGGTACTCTCAAAGGCATCAAGAAATTAAGTGAGAGATCACTGTGTGTATACAACTCAACCAAGATTTCTTCCAATTTCAACAACATATCTCCAATGGGACGTGCGAGCAAGAAGCAGCAATCGCTGGTAAAAATGAGGGGTTACAGCGATGGAGCAGGGGCAATTTGTATCTGTTGGTAAATGGAGATAAGGCTGTCAGAAAAGATAGGGAGAAAGTTACCATTTGATCCTCCACTTTTACATTTTTTACAATTTAGGAAGGGCGGGTAGCTAGATTCCTTTTTACTGCTTAAGAAATAGTTTTTACTAGTTTTTTCTTTAAGGGCTATATTTTCAATTATGCCAATGTAACTTTGTTAAGACCTTTTCTCAATTAATGCAATATACCTATGGGTTTTCCTATAAAAAAAAAAAAAAAAAAACTTGAGCTACAAAAAGACGCATAAAGCTGCAGAGCATTTATTTTTAAAAAATGACAGAGATCAATATGTAAAGGTTTTAAAAAATAAGGGGGCTTATAGTTGTCATTCCATTATAAAAACAAATTAAGTCATGTCGTAAGTCACCAAACTCTTACCAAACAAGGAATAACTTAAGGCAAGGTATAATTTTAAACATCAACCAAACACGAATAATTTAGGCCTTATTAGATTTAGTCCACAACCAGGGGCGGATTCAGGATTTACGTCAGGGGGGGCAAAAAATTATCGAATCGGGTTTAAATACTTAATCAGATTTAAATCCATTAACCAATTGGGTACTCAACAAAAAATAATGCTTTAACTTATACTTTCCAATGCTTTGACTTGTAATTTCTCATGCTCTGACTTATAATTCTAATTACCAATCAAAATTCAAGAGATTTATTTCAATTTTAACCCTAAATTTAACTTGAATTACAAATTAAACGTCCAGAGGGGGCAAAAAAAAAATTCCAGGGGAGGACAGAGTCGATCGAAACCGATAAATTTCCACTAAAACTCAAAATCTAGTGGGGGGTGGCTGCCCCCCCTGGCCCCCTGGACTACACTGGGTCCGCCCCTGTCCACAACCAAACACCACCATCAGATTTAAAATTCAAAAAGACGGTTTGAGTGTTGTCCTAGTGAATGAGATACTAGGAGAGATGCAAGTCCTTATTCCCTTTTTATTTTTTATGGTAGGCATAAATAAATGCCAACAAATGTATTGAAAGAAAAAGTTTATATACAAAGCTCTAGTATGAGTTCAATCTAACTATACAAGTTTCTAATATAATACAAGTAATTTTTTTTGTCAAAAAAAAAAAAAAACAAGTAATTTTAAGAAATAAATCCTCTTTCTGTTCCCAAGGAACTCATCCAGAGGATAACCTCCATAGCTGTATCAGTCCTTATTCCATCTTAATAAGACAGTTAGATCAATATATTACACGATGCTAATGCAAAATCAATGAACTAACTATAACAAATATCTACATTGCATGATCCTTAATCATATTCATTCACAGAAGGTCTCACGAACTTCGAAATTAAGTTCCAGTTTTTTCTGCAATAGCTGATTTTAAGAAATGCAGTTAAGTAAAATCAAAACATTCCAAATTATACTGCACCTTGCATCTGAAAAGTATACTGCATTTCATTTAGTACTTATTGGCACTAAATCTGATAAGGCACCAACCATAACAGTGCCAATAGTCAGTAATCGGAGTTTGGCCCAGTTTTGAATTTTTTTTCTTCTTTATTCCCAAATTAACCTGAAATTCCTTACCTAAATCCTCACATCTCAAGCCGGGGAGATAGATTGATCTTACCATACCAGTACTCAACTGTCTGGCAATAATAATAATCAGTGTTCAAAATAGCTAGCTATTGCAGTGCTATTGCTATGCTATAGCTTTTTCGGACCATAAAAGCTAAGTTATGAGATAAAAGTGCGTTAATTCAGCTACGACCGCTATAGCTGTAATAGCTGGCCGCTATACTACATGAGTTTTTTTTTTGCGATTTACATGGGCTTTTGTTCTTATTTATGATACTACATAGTCTGTTATAAAAATGATTATAAACCGAACTATGTGCTTATGTTCCTATTTGTGATTTAGTCTCTCATTTTATATCGCAAAATATTCAAATATTAATTCTTTCTTTTGCTTGCTCTTCGTCTAGTATTCACTTGTAAAATTATTATCGTTCGTTTCAATTGAAAGCTAATTTTGATTATTATAATATATAAAATGTTCAAATAAATATATTTACTTCATTTCACTTGTAAAATTAATTGATCTTCGTCTATTATAATATGTAATACTATGAAATATGAACTATTAAATAATATTACCTTGTAGATTCTTTTTTTTTTTTCTTATTTGCATGATTGAAAAAAGTATAGACTTAGATTAGTTATCATTTAATTGTTACCCGAATTCTCCA